>JAPMOQ010008021.1:710072-742420 GCA_026543055.1 Argiope trifasciata | reverse complement strand
TCCCAGACCAGGCATGATTGTTCTTCTGTGCTCTATTTGTGAATTGTATGAATGTGCCCCCCCCGTAAGAAGGAGATGTGCAAGCGAATGTCCAGTCGTATTCTTCGTCCTGGTTGGCGCAACTGAACAAACAAGAGGCGCTTATTCCGGCTTAAATCGCTGACAGCTTTCTGTCAGCGGGCTTGTAAAGTGTCATAAGTAACAACAACGCGATCTCATTTAGCAGATTCAAGCGTATTATTGATTCGGAGTTACAGCATTCATTTCTTTCATACGGCAACAGAAATGGAATATATGTTTCACAAATCGTAAATTTCGTTTTAATCCTTTATTTATTTGTTCATTTATTTTGTAAATCAAAGGGAAGGTCGTAAATGGTTGTTACCAGTCATCAAACGAAGCATTTGACAATTTATATGAAAAGTAAAACATCCCTATATATTGTGGATATTTGTTACGGAAATTCTTTATTTCTTTGCGCATGCGCTAATCGGCTTTGATTTCACCTTAATTGCTTTTTTATTTACCAAGCAGTAGATAGAAACATTACTCAAGTTTTAAATTCAAACAAATCATTAAAAAAAAAATGTATATCAGTTTTGAGGTAAGTGAAACAAAGAAAATATGACTAACAAAGAACACCAGGAAAATGTTCTTTCTTTCTGCGTATCATTCCCTCTGAAACATAAAATCTTCTATAACAGACAGATGCACATTTATGAAATGAAAAAATATATTTATGATGTTTTAGATCTTCTTGTGTCATTTCAGTGTTCATTATACTGGTATAATATATGTGCCTACAGTTTTAAACAATTCCTTTTCTTCTCTCAAAATGAATTAGCTTCGTTGCTGAATATTAATGTTTGCATTTTACTCGTATTTGAATGACCTTAAAAAAATATTCCTGCGCATAAACACAATAAGCAAAACATGTAGATGCAATGGCAGCTGGCACAAAATACGACCACTTGTGTTCATGTTACTTGCACATCCAATTCATCTCTGAAAACTTCCTATTCAAAAACTAATATTTCCGAAACTCAAGGACACGTACGGGAGTCGTTCGAATCTCTCGACCCAGGTGTTCTAAATATAATTTTATATGCTATTCAAAACTGATCTTGACTCGCTTTTGAAATGTTGATTTTTCTTCCTTTTCAATCCCCTCGTGAATAAAAAGTAAAAATACACTTAAGGCGCGAAAAGATCTGGAAGAGTTGAAGAGCGCGTTTATGTCTTGCTTAAAAAACGGCTGTTTTTACTCCCTCCCCCCTCGTGTTTTGTGACATTGAAAGAGTTTTTATTTATTTATCCTTTTTTTTTCTCTCTCTCTCTCCGGCATCTGACTCTGTCACACTCCACCGAAGTTGGCTGAGTTGGCATTGGTACTGTTATGTTTGGCGGCACAAACTTCACCTGCTGTTTTTTTTTTTTTTTTTTCTTCTTTCGTTAGCTGAAATTGTGAAAGATTCAAGAGAAAAGTCCAGTACTCTTTAAATTCGAAACATTGGTAATTTTCTGGAAAATCTTGAACTGTAGTCTTCAATCACGAAAACTTTATTAAAAACTGAAGATTCGAATCTTTAACCCATTTATGGCTAAGGTTACAAAATTGGAATTTTTGCATGAAATTTATAAAATATAATAAAAATAACTTAATATAATAATAATTTATAAAACAAATAAAATATAATAAAAATAACTTTTATGTGAGGATTGTTCCAAAAATGGAACAGTAGGCATAAATGGGTTAATATTCTAGGTTCAAGCAATTCTTTGCTTGGATGCTCCTGAAACTTCTAGAAATATCAGAGCATGCTGAAATTTCAAAATCGGTTCCTATATCCTTATATTATTTTCTAAAATTTACTGTTAATTTTAGTACAGAGACTTATAAAATATATTTATGATTTAAAAAATTATTAAGGTTAAAGAAAATTCTGCTAAAATAAAACTTGTATTGCTATAAAAAGCTTTAAGAAAATGACAGAAAATTTAAAGAGCTATAAGGATGAAATGATATGCTTTAGATTTATTGAAAAGAAATTTTCATTATCATTTAATTAGAAAAAACTCTGTAAAACTTTTTCTTCTAAAGCATTCCCACCCTAAGAAAATCTACGATCAAATTTGGCAGTACTTAGGTCCAATAATGCCATTAGAGAAGCCTGCATGGTTTGTTTATGAAATAGCAAATAATATGTCAGACTATGTGTATTTGTTTGTTAATAACTTTTTGAAATAATTGTTTCAGAGTGCTGGTAAAAGGGTAAAAACCACAATTTATTTCTGTTTTAGGTGAATACATGTTTAAAATTAGTTCTGCAATTTAGTAATGATATGAAAATGAGACTAGGCAATGCAGACTTCGGGGCATCCAACTCTTGTAACTATAAAAATCAAGAATTTTATTTATTTATTTATTATTGTTATTCTCTTTATACCAATTTTTTTAATCATAAAAAAAATTGTAAAAATTTAATTGCGGCTAATTTTTTACGGAGTTGATTTCAAATATCGTCTGCAAAATAAGAATAATAATAATTTTGCAGAAGAATTTTTAAAAAATATTATGAATATTTTAACACAACTTAAATAATCTGATAAAAGGATTGGTTGTTGACGTGGGAGGAAATCAATCAATTACGATACTGATTGGATCAATCTGTAATCTAATTTGAAAACAAAAAATATTCTAAATATAATGTTCCGAAATTTAAATTAATTTTTAGTGTTCCATTCTTGAAATAACGCAAAAAGGAAAGAAAAAGGGAAGACACGAAGGCACTAAATTGTCTACTCAATAAATCTTCTTTATTTACTGTAAACCTGACTAAATTTGGCAGGATATGCATTGAAATACCGACTTAATGGCATATTTCTATAATCGTTTGCAATATCTGTATAATTAATTCAATACTTTTTTTCCATTATACAATGTGATAGTTTCTTAAAAAATAAATGCAAAAAGCCAAGGTTTCTGTAATCGTTTGCAACATCTAAATCATTTATTCAATAATTTTTTTTTCCGTTTTCGCTTTCTTTAAAAAAACATATTTAATATTTTGGCAACATCACCGAAAAAAATATTTTTAATATTTTGGAAGCATAACCGATAAATTATTAGAGCATTAAACTCAAAAAGTTTTTCCGAATAAAGTTACAGACTCATTAACTACTAATAACTGAATCTTTTAACTTTAACTATTTCTTAAATTTTGTACTGATTTTAAAGAAAAAAAAAAACATTTTTTTTTTATCTATACTTATAATAAAGCTCAATGTGTTTGTGTTGGCGTTCTACGTGGGATCTACAGCTACCAAATTTGTTACATGTATACTCTGAGGGTCGGAAATGTGCACCTCGGAGCCCTTTTTTTTTTCGAATTTTTAAATTAGAATTTGAATTAAATTTAATCTTTTAGAGCTTTCCGTCCATCATCTTAAAGGAAATATTAATTTCAGGCCTATCAATGCTCGGAATCACTTCATGTATATAATCTCATGTACTCACTTCATATTACCTCATGTACTTCATGTAACATAAGTATAGATAAAAAAAAATGTTTTTTTTTCTTTAAAATCAGTACAAAATTTCAGAAATAGTTAAAGTTAAAAGATTCAGTTATTAGTAGTTAATGAGTCTGTAACTTTATTCGGAAAAACTTTTTGAGTTTAATGCTCGGAATTACTTCATGACTAATGAATATGTGATTTAATTGAAAATTTTAGAACGCATTACTCATGGCGAACTAGCTGGTCGCCAAAGGCGGCTAGTCAGTAATAAATACACATGGAAAAAATATTCCAGGTTCATTCAATCGTGTTCGTAACAATACTATCATTCCTCCATTTCATGCAGTAAATGCACTCGTCGATTTTAGGTGGAAAGTCAGCTCGTCAAAGTCACTCTAAAATATTTTTATCATTGCTTGCTCATTTCGGAAACATTGACTTTCTATAATGACTAAACGAAATATGATGAACGAATTTTTTTCTTTACTATGTTTATTACATATATAGCACGCAAATACCCTTTTCATTGCAGAATCATTTTATGATCATATGGTATACGTCAAATGCGCGGACAAATTAAATGGTAGATTCCATTACGCATATTACAAAAGAAAAAAAGAAACGCAAAAAAAGGGGGAGGAGGCTCGTCGCAGCGTTAAATATGGTGTTAAATGTCAAACGCAGTTTCTTTTTTGTTGTAATTTTGAATGTCCAATTCCGTGTGAACCAATGTTTTTAGACTTAATTATTTATTTCTCACGCAAACTAGCCTTGAACGAGAAAATATTAAATCTGTCGCGAGTAGAATAAAACTTGGGAAGTAAACCGAAGTATATGAATATTCGATATATCAAATAATAGATATATTTCTTTCACTTGATTCGTTATAAATTCATATAAAAGATTCAAACGGGATTCGGAACATTAATCTGATATTTTGTTCCATGTAAATGTTTTAGATGTAATTCGTCTATGTTAATTTTATAATTAGTAGCCTTTGAAGACCATTTGATTTACCAGATTAATGGCTATGTAAAATTTCAATTGAATCTCTTGCATATAACTTGGTTTTAATGACTTTTTTGATAAAGCATTTTTAACACTACTTTAATATAAAATCTTGCAACGTAATATTTTTAAAACCTTATAGAGATATGTTCATTCTGTTATACACATTTTAGTTCCCTGCCATTTCACTTAAAATTTTAATTTTAAATGAGTAGATTTCAATTAACCCAATTGCATGCTTGTTGATTAACAATATGTGAGGGAATAGCCCAGTAAAAATTTCTCTGATTCAATGCAAAAGATCAGAAGCCAAAAGAGCAATAATTATATATTTTTTAAAAATCCAACAGCTATTATTTTTAAAATCAAACTTTAACTGTAATTTCCACGTTATTCAAAAACTTTTATTGGAAGCCTGCTTTAAACATAAATTTATTCAATCACGAAGAATAAACCAAATCTTCTTGTCTGAATCATCAATATTGGGCTGAAAAACTAGAATAAAATAATAGCAACTATCAACGATTTGAAGTTCATTTACAATAATGGATATACTGCTGTAAAATATGCTTGTAAAGCTCTATAAAGGTTTATTAAATCTAGACAAATAATTAGTTTAGGAAAATAAATTAAAATTATGGAAAAGGGTTTTTATTTTTCCATTTTGAGCTCATTTTTTCGCGATTGTGTTTTCAGAAATTAAAGCAGAGAAACTTTTGCCATTTTTTTCTCCTCTTTTTTACCCCCTTTTTTTAATCAAAATTTGACACAATAAATACTGCATCTGAAGACAGAAATTCGCATTCGAAATTTCATTTAATAATATTTAAGTCATATTTAATAATAATATATTTAATTTTTATATTTAATAATATTTAAGTATTGTGTTTTAGAGTTATCACATTTACACGCTTGTTAAATTACAGACCAGTAGTTGGTCAACTCCTTAACGGACACACATCGAGTATTTGATGATAAATACGTGTAGCAAATTTTATATATCTAGCTCTCTTGGTTTTGTATTTACTATGTTAACTTATATTCGATAATAGGACTGACAAATTTCCTCTGAATTGATTCATTTAAAATTTGATAGAAATATACAAATTTAGAGTTATGTTTCCATGCAAAATTTCATCCGTATAATTCAAAGCATTCATGAATTATCGTGTTCGCAAATTGTAATCGTCATACCTCGTACCAAGCGCTCTGTGGTTTCTCATCCAAACGAAGTATCTCGGCCATTAAGAGTGAAGAATTTTAATGAAGCAGATTCTTTCCTGCTTCAGTAATGTTTAAATACTTTTATCCGCATTCTTTCCTTTGTTTCGGCAAAGGAAAGTCGATTAAAATTTAAACGCTGAGACGGAAAAGGAACTAATTAAGAAAAGGGCATTGGGAAATGTTAGTAAAAAATGCAAACTTAACAAATATTGGTATTAAATAAAATATGGGTATTCATAATTTAAATGATGAAGAATAATATAATAGAATATAAGTGACAAACTGAGACACTGGGATTGGCAGAGAAAAAAAAATGGGACTGGCCATCGGTCAAGGGAATTTGTCGGATATTGAGGAAGCAAGAGCAGCAATCAACAAGTAACACCAGGCTCTTATCATTTCATTTCCTTTGCATCCATCCGTTCATTTTAATACTTGACTGCAGTGCAAATTTCTGGCGTTTTTGACATTATTTTGAAAAAGGAAGAAAATTAGGTTCAAATAAAGCGAACAAATTTATTACACTTTTTACACTTTGAAAGCGGGTACAATTTTAAATCAATAATAGGTATAACACAATGTGATATGGCATCGTGCGTAATGTGTTAATCATGAAATCATTGCAATGGCATTATGTGTTAATCACGAAATCATTGCGATGCTATAATGCTTTAATTATGGAGTCAATACAATAGCTTAATGTGTCAGTTACGGAATCACTGCAATACAACAATGTATTAAACATGAAATAATTGTGATGCCATAGTGCGTTAATTGTTTTATCAATGCAATGTTGTGCCTAATGTGCTAATCATTTGAGATATTGTTATACCATAATGTGCTAATTATGGAGTTATTGTGATGCCATAATGAGTTAATCACGGAATCTTGCAATACCACAATGTGTTAATTATGGAATTAATGTGATACCATGATGAGTTAATCACGGAATCATTGCAACACCATAATGTGTTCATTATGGAATTATTTCGATGCCATAATTAATTAATCAGGGAGTCATTGTGATGGTGTAATATGTTGATCATGCAGTCATTGCAATCCCATAGTGTGCTAATCGTTTAATTAATGCAATGTATTTTATGTGTTAATCGTGGGAGAAATTGCAATACCATAATTATGGAATTATTAGCACATTATGGTACGATCATGATTAATGCACTATACGGTATAATTATTAATGCGCATTATGGTATGATAATGATTAATGCACATTGTAGTATGATAATTATTAATGCCACGATTTTCTCATGATGCAATAATGAGTTAATTGTGTCATCATTGTAATGCTGTTATGTATTAATCATGGAATCACTGCAATAACCTAATGGATTGATTTTGGAATAATTGCAATTCCATAATGCATTAATTATTGAATTATTGCGATACAATAAGGTGATAATCATGAAATCATTGTAATGCTGAAATATATTATTATTGGAGACATTGCATTGCCATAATGTGTTAGTCATGGAATCAATGCAATACCGTAATATGTTGACAATGGCATTATTGCAAGGCCATATTTTGTTAATTATAGTATCATTACAATGCCGTATTTAATGTGTTAATTTTGGGATATGTTGCAATTTCTAAAAATTGCAATGAAAGCAATCATTAAATAAGTTTCTGTTTGAAACGCGTTGTTAATAAAAATTCCAAAGAATTCGCTCCAAGTAGGTCAATGACTTGATTGGTTGAGCTCTAACAATCACGCTAGCAAATACACGATCATCTACATTATAAGCAAAATTTTTATTTACTACTTTTATCAGATAAATTAGTTTTTTTTATAACAAATGGCATTTCAAATTATTACAGTGCAACCATTATTAAATATTTGCTTTCAAAATTCATTTCATTTCAGTTTAAGCTAATTTTATAATCCTCATAAAATAACGGCGATACGAACCTCTAGTCCAAAACACTATATCATAATAATGATTCAGATTTCATTCGACACTTTTTACTCTACTTTTAAAACTCGCTCTTAATGATTTTGTAGCAATACCGTGCTCGCAGAGAGACAGATAGTGCTGAGTGTAGAATTTATCCTGCAGGAGCACGTTAAGAGTGTACCAGTGATTGCCGTCACTTTGACAAAAATTCAAGCTGAATAATTAAATTAGCTTTGACTGCAAATTATGGAATAAATATAAAATGCGATATTTTCCTAATAATTCCATGATAGCTGATTGCGAATCAGAGATATATATAGTACAATAAACAAATTATCGTAAGGCTTCTATAAAATATGACTTATGTGACGATCGAAGTTTATATTTTTCTGAGAAATTATAAAGAGAGCAAAGCACATAAGTATTAAAGTGAAAATTTTTGAACGCATTACTCTTGGCGAAACAGCTGGTCGCCAAAGGCGGCTAGTTATAAAATAAACATAAAATATTTGTTAAAAATTTTAAATTAGCGACAAGATCTGAGGAAAAATAAATTATGTGTTGTTGCAAAAATCCTCTTTTTTTTCAATTTTAAATTAGTGTTAAAATAATTTTTGTATAATTTATACTCCAAAGATATCTCTGAGAAAGTTTGCAAGTATTATTTAAGTTCGAATTAAAACTTTGTGAAATCCTTTCATAGTAAACACCTTCTAACCAAGAAATAATTGCGTGCCATATCGATAACTCTTTCAACAATTTGCCTTGCATTTACTCATGATAATGAGGAACGACACAATTTACACAAAACTATCCAACACCTTTGAACATTGTTATGTTAAAAACTAGCATAACTTTAATAATATTTCATCAATATTTTAGAGTGATTCCATATTACCCCTCGATCAATGCATTTTCTTGTTCAGAATTAGTAATTTATCTAACAATGCATTTTATCGTCTCTGCTCAGAAGAACCCTTAATTCTGATGTGTACTGTGAGACACTCCGAAGACTACACAGTCCATCAAGAACAAAAGATTGAGACTGCTCATAGATTGTAAGGTTCTGCTCCATGATAACGCGCATCCATATGTCTCCAGGATCACACACGCGGAACTGGCCAAGTTCAAGTGGGAGAGACTTGATCATCCACTCTACGGACCGGACATGTCTCTCTCTACTTTCATGTGTTTGGTCCCCGAAAAAAACATCTGAAAAGGAAGCATTTCAACTCAAACGGTGAACTCAAATACGCTATGAAGAACTGGGTCTCATCTCAGGAATCCTACTGCTCGCTAATCAATGGGGTCGTTGTGCTGAGGCCTTCGGTGTGAAGCCAGTTTATTCAGGCCTATAGTTTATTCAAATGAAGATTTTGAATAAAGTCTTCATTTATACCCTCAATATTGTTTCACTGGAACACCCCTTGTAAGATATTTGTACCTCAGAGGTAAACCATTGTAAGGATTTATCGTAAACAATTTATTGGATTTGAAGGGTTTTTAAAAAAATCCTATTTGCCCTATCCTGACACCATTTTCTGATGAATAAAATGTATTGTTGAAGCCTAACGAAAAATAAAAATGTTCTGATAAAAAAAAATTGTAATCATTCGATTGTCCTCCGTAACGTCCTTTGACTCTTGTCATATTTATTGCTAAAGATAATTTACTTCTGGCACGCATATAAATTCTTTTGTTTTAATATTTCATCTTTATGAAATATTCTTGGCCTCTTCAAAATCTACTGTTCCGTTTTCAGAAATCTGTAAATTGGTAGTGACAGACGATAATGCATTTCTCTACCAATATCATCTTACATAGTACGGAACAGTCTGCTTATGCTTAAAGTATATTATTGATTTCTACCTGAGAACTTTTATTTCTACTCTCCCGCCTTTCTGTGTCATAGTTATGTATCTGGCCTTTGAGTTATTAATAACTACAAACAACAACATAGTTATTCAACAAGGCGAAATGATAACGGAAAGAAAAATAACACGCAATGAATTATTGAAGAAGGGATTATACAAAAATGTCAGCTCATATTTTGGTGCAATTAATTTCTAAACCATTAGAGGTTGACATATATTTCTAAATGGAAAAATGCCTTAAACAATGAAGATTATTTGTTATTACGCCATTTGAATCAATAAATGCAAGAACTGAAAATGCTCACGATGTTTATGTTTTCCTGCTAGGTCTTTAACCTATTAATTACAATTTATAAAATTTGAATGTTCTTGATATTCAAACATTTTATAGAGAAAATAAAGCTCCACGCTTCTTCCAAGTTTTGAATATTACCATTTTAGTATTTCGGACCGTTTAAATAGCTGTAATTACATGAAAATTCAATTTACTTTATTTATTTATTTATACAATACAGGGACGTTTTTCTCGTTTTGATTCATAGAGCTATCTTAAAGACATTTAAAAAGTGCATTTTCGAATTCTTCCGGTTGATACTGAATTTAATATTGAGAAATTTTTGTATCAATTTTATATAGCAACTTTCATTACTTTCTTTTGCTAACTTGTTTCTCTTATGCAAAATACACACACATGCACATACAAAAAAAAAAAAAAACAGTATTGCAGTCCTTTAAAAAAATTTGAACCTACATTTTGACGAATTTATACATTTCAAATCTCGCTGCATTCAGAAAGCACGATACTTTTCCGTCATACGGGCATAAGCTGTCGTCAATGTGAGCCAAACTCGAATCAAGTTGCCAAGCAAAACGAATGACAAAACAAATATCTCCAAAGTGAACAAAACGCGAACAAAGTCGCCAAGTGTAAGTACGTGAAATTTGATGCAATTTTGCATTTTTTTTAACGACTTTTCACTATTCCCAACGATTACTGGGTGACTCTTCAATTTTCCCAACGATTATTTGGCGAATTTTTTCGTTGCACCCGTATAAAGGAAAAGTACCGAAAACACATGATTTTAATTATAATTGCTTTTTGTAAGAAAACGCAAAAATGCTTTGAGCTTGACAATGAGATTTGGTTCATGATCGTTACACCAAATTAGTAGACTTCTTTGAAATTTTGAATAAAATCCGTTCAGAAAAAATTTGTCTGCCTGGTTTTATAAATGTAAGTTACCCCGATAACTACAATACGTAGAGTTAAATGGATACAATGCAAAAAAATGATTTAAATATGTGATATTTAGCATGTGACTTTATAATTACAATTCAAATTTTGGTTTTAATAAAACTGGGTTTTAGTTAGACTGTCAGAAAAACATGTACGAGGTAAACATTCATAATTGCATTCTAGCACTCAATCGTCATAAATTAACTAACGAATTCTTTTATAATTATTCTTAGTAATAACTTACTGTTGATAATAAACAAGTACATTTTTAAAGTATGTACTTGTTTATTATTAATCGTATAATAAACAAGTATGTACTTAAAGTGCATACAAGTACTAAAAGTATGCGAGATGGCGTCCTGGCTTAAGCGCAACGCCTTTCCGCCGTGATCTAGACGTCCAGAGTTCGAATCCTGGTTCCGGCATGGTTGTTTTTCACCTGTGTTCTGTCTGTGAGATGTGTGAAATAGCTTCCCTGTTATGCAAGCGAATGTGTGTGTGTAATCTTCATTTGAGATAGAAGTTAGACTTCTGCCGTCGGTTGCTCAGGGATCCTTACCCTCAGAAGCTCCTGTGCTCCCTTTACGTGGTAGCACGGACACGACAAAATCATCAAAAGTACACGAGAAAGTTTAATGTTTTTTTAAAGATTTTATATTTATTACACATGGTCTGATAAACAGGAATTCCATTTGTCATCGAACTCAATCCAAAATTAGATAAAGATCAATAGTTTATTATAAATATCATATACTAAAACTCCCCAATGTCGTATTATATTTTTTAGTAATTCCATTCACATACATAAGGATAGACAATAGGCAATCAGCTCGTAGACGAATTTAGTTCAAAATTTGATGCAGGTTCGAAAGTCTAACAGTAGTACCATATCTCAAATTTCATCTGTTTAGTTCTTTTTCATTTTTGAATTATTGTGCTCACATCAGTTTCCTTGAGGAATTTATTTCAAAAATTGTGAGGTTAATGAAATTTTATTTGTTTATCTCAAGTCATCATATATCATCTCATCTATGAAATTTTATTTGTTTTCTCAATCCCTTTTTATTTGTTTATTTCATTCTGCAATTCATATATGAAATTTTATTGGTTTATCTTATTTCTTTTTTATTTGTTTACCTCATTCCTTTTTTATTTGTTTACCTCATTCATTTTTATTTGTTTATCTCATTCTGCAATGCATTTATGAAATTTTGTTTGTTTATCTCATTCTGAAATGCATATATATGCCATTTTATTTGCTTATCTCATTCTGCAGTGCATGTATGAAATTTTATTTTTTTATCTCCTTCTGCAATGCATATATGCAACTTTATTTGCTTATCTCATTCTGCAATGCATATATGCAATTTTATTTGCTTATCTCATTCTGCAATGCATATATGAAATTTTATTTGTTTATCTCATTCTGCAATGCATATATGCAATTTTATTTGTTTATCTCATTCTGCAATTTTATTTGTTTATCTCATTCTGCAATTTTATTTGTTTATCACATTCCTTTTTTTAAAAAAATGATCATGCTACAGATAAATAAATATAATTCAGCAAAATATTTTTTAACTCAAAAAAGATTTTAAACTCTCCTTAAAAGTTCATAAAAATCTAGAAATCGAATTTATTGATTATCGCAGCGTTTTTTATTTTATATTTCGTGTAACAAAAAGTAAAAAGGTGAAGGGGGAGAAGTTTTTGAGGAGGTAGTATCAATTTCCATTAGTCGCTCTTTTATAAATGTAAAAATGATAACATCAGTAATTAGATTCGAGTTATTAGCTGTAACTGAAATTCCCATTCCTTCGAATGAATTGCTATTAATCATGCTTGAATGCCCGAGACGTTCTTTACATAAGTTTTTAAAAGGGTTTATTTATTTATCTTCAAATCCAAGTTTTTTCCTAAGCGCTAAATCAATTTAAGATTATTTCCTTCGCCTGAAAGACGCAAAATGGAGAACTAAAATCATTTGAAAATCAAATCACGGAACATTTTAAGAAGACTTTCAGGCCGAGGCAACTTTTCTATCACAGTTTAACAAGATTATGTTTTCAGTTCCTATAACGCTTCTTCTGCCTGTAAACAGAACTTTAGAAATCCCATTTTTGCAAGGTAAATATTTCAAATTCATGAGAGCAATTTTAAGAAAATAATCGAACTGGAGAATCCATCAAGAATGGAAAAGGTAAGTAAGTTTCTTTTGAATTAGTATTATTTTCTTTTTTTTTATATACGTGTGGAAAGCGAATGCATTATATTGTCAAAAGAAAAAAAAATCGAATTCGTGTTATTGACGAATCTTCAAGTTTCAGATCTCAGTGAGTTCGAGAAACCTATTTTTAGAACAAGATGTCTGAAAAACCTTTTGATTTAGATGGATGAAATATAGAATCTGGTCTTTACATCAAATTCGGAAATTTTTATCAAATTTTGAAGGAAATAAATTTGCACGACGTTTTTCTGATAGATTATCCAAATACAATAAACACAGTAATAACAAAACAATAAAATCTAAATCAATAAAATTTGGCATCTGTATTTATTATTTAAAATGTAGATCTGTATAGAAGAATGAAATTTGAAATGCTGTCTTTACACGAAATTTCTATCTAATTGAAGTAAACTATTGTAGATTTCTGTCAAATTCGGAAGGAGGTCAATTAAAACGAAGTCTGTCTGACAGACTGCCCAAGAACAAGTAAACACCATATTTAAAATAAAAACAATAAAATCTAGGTAAATAAAAATTAGGTATATGAATTTAGTATTTAAAGTATAGATCCGTTTCAAATTGTGAACCAAATCCTTTTGTAGGTTTACCATTTGTTGATATGTATTTTCACATGAATGTAAATGCGATAATTCAAAAGCGCGTCTACTTAGATAAACGAAATTTGACTCACAGGTTTAACATTTAAATTGTATCTACGTGATTTTTATCAAATCATAAACCAAATCTGTCCAAGAGTTGATCGTCTGTTGGTATAATTATTCTCGTGCATGTTAACGTGATATTCAAAAACACGACAATTTAGAAAAATGAAATTCGATAACTATTTTTGTTACTACAGCTGCAATTTTTGTTGACAAATTTTAAATTTAATAGATACAAAAAGACATCTAAAATGCAAGCTCGGTTTTCTGCACAATATTACGTAGTATGAACAGCTCATGAGTGAGATTCTGAAGATAAAAATATGAGCGCTGGCGGTGTTCACAGATTTTACAAAGGCTAGCAGTTTCATGCAATGGGGGGAATGGGAGGGTAACATCTTTGTTAAGGATATCAGCGAAAAAAGTTCGTTCAATCATTTTCGCTGTTTCATTTTTAGATTTAATCATCTTTCTTCCATGTAGACAATTAATAATGGGACTTCTTAAGAATTGTCCCTTTTACTGAGCAGAAAAATATTAGTGGGCCTATTTGGAGCCTAAAATTTTGTCACATCTACGAAATCTGAAAAAATGGAAGAATTAATGAATTTTAAAGTCAATGTTTCTTGAAAAATACGAACCGATCTTGTAGAAAGTTTTGCATTATAAAAAATGTTCTTGGGTTTATTTTTAGGATATGTCTAATTTTTTCATACATTGTTTACTTGTAATCATAATATTATTTTTTAGTTCATATAGCTGGAAAAAGCATTTATCCAACATTGTGTCATTTTAAAATTCTGGCTATATATCTATGCTTGAAAAATCAACCTTGTAAGCAATCTAACACTCAATTTTCTTTTGATAATAATCTATTCAGCGACCATTTCAGTTAATTATTACATGTTCATGCTTGTTGCAAATGTTCTTCGAATGATCATTTGCCAATAGTTATGGTTCCCGGAAAGCTAAGAATATTAAATAGGAATGATAGTATTTGAAAATAGAATTTGTATTGCGAATAGTTGCAAAAATCATGAGAGAACTTTTTTTCGATTAATTTCTGTGAAATATGGTAAAGGCAGCTTTATTCTATTTATGGGAATCGACTATTGTAAATGGATTAAGGAGATTACAAGCATTTCAGATCCAATATTTTAAGATAACTATAAAAGTGTATGGATATAAATGGTTTGTTAAACATAAAATCTTGTATAATGATATTAAAAAATTGATAAAAATTTTGATATCACTTAAAAATTGTTTCGGACCAAATTTGTTGTTGATTTTTTTTAATTATCCAAGAACCACGAAAACTTCCTACATACGAGCCAGCTATTTTTAGCTTTTGAAAAAACCAATACCATCATAGATCACTTCAAATCTTAATTCTTGACCAAATTTGAATAAAAAAATTTAACTTAAATCTTTTCGATTTAAAACACGTTTAGTTGTACATAGCTCTATCATTTTCGAAAATTCCTAATTAAAAAGAGTATTTACACATTTTAAGAACGATTTCTAGAAATAATATAGAAAAAAGTAAATGAATTGAAATAAAAATTTCTGGCAACAGTTAGTTATTCGAAATGATAATTATCGTTTGCGGCTTTTAAATTGATTCTTTTCTTAAAATGCAGCATGTAAACAAATATGGATTGACGGTCATGTTTTTTACAATTTCTGTAGATAAATATTCCTATTTCATAGCTAAAAAGTATAGTGTAATTTGTTTTATTAAAATTTCTAAATGCAAAAAAGCAACATTATTAATCGGTAAGAGAAAAATTCCATCTATTATTACTTCTGCATGAGAAGAAGTCTACAATCGATTACCCTAAAAAAGGTACGTGCTGTTTGAAATACTTCTAAAATGAATTCGTTGATTGCAAAAGAAAATAATTTGCAAAGTCTTTAAATATATCAGTAGAGACATTAAATAAAATAGTAAACCAAGATTTATGGCTTGAAAAAGTTTAAAAATAACATCTGCTAGCTTTGGCCGAGGCATATGGTCCAGTGCAAAAACATTTTATAGAACTCTGTGTGAAAACTATTTAACAGGAGATAAATGAAAATACATTTTGACCTTTGATGAAGTATAAATGATGATTGGCATAAATCATGGCAACAAAAATAGGTCTACTTACTATTGAAAATGAAGAAATAAAAATGCCCACATCTTGTATCGTCAATGCAAAGAAAGTTTTAATTAATGATTGTAGCAGGTTTATCCTAGAATGAGAAATCAAAATTAGAAAGTGAGAGGGATAAAAGTAACGTTCTATCAAGAAAATTTTACGTCCGTCCGTAATTACAAAAGGAATAACATTTTTTTAAATTAACTGCATTGATGTATTATTGATTATTTATCATCTTGATTAATTTGTTGTTGATTATTTACCAGCTTGATTGATTTACTTTTGATTATTTATCAGCTTGAATGACTTTTTATTTGTTGATTATTTATAGCATTTTTTTATTTATTGGCTGATTATTTATCGCCAAATTTATTTTCGCTTAAGGTAGAGGACGCCACAACAGCTGCACGAAGGTTACGTTTTGTTTGTCGTCCTATGTCACCTATGTTGCTATTGGCGATAGCGATCGTAGGGTTCGTTGCCAGATAACATGACCACTAGACAAAAGTGACCACTTAGTCTTAAGGTTGTTATCTGGCTCATAAAATTTCCACTACATGTAGTCTGACTTTATGCACAGCTAGAGAAATTCCTGAATGACAGTAAACTCAAACATTCTTCGGGTTACTGCAAACGTATATTTTCTTATTCGTTTCTTCACCTTTAAGATCCCACTGAATCAGTTGAAATACTCTTTAACGTATCACCAAGTAGTTCAATTTATTAATTTCTGAACCTCATCACTTCTTTCTGTTATAACAGCATTTCTAGCCATTTCTCTAATGGGTTACATTGATAGGATGAATCCAATGGATCAATTACAAATTCCTTAATTTGATTACTTTGCAGTAGCCATTGTAGCCATTTGATTTGTAGTAGTCACTGGACAAAAGTTTAAAATTCAGAGGAAGCTGTTACATGTTTTCCAATTTTTTTGACTAATCAAAAAAAGATCAAAATTTACTTTTTTTCAAACATGCTTGTGAATACAAAAAATATAAAATTTGTAAATCATCAGAGCATTTATAGACTCTAAATACATAAAATAGAAATATCTACTTCATTTAGGTGGGTTTTTTTTACCCCTATTTTTCATGGATAGCATACGTATATAAACCAATTTTGCCTTGAAAGTCGAAGAGCTATTGAATCGATAAAATAGATATTTTAAAATATCACAAAATACTTTCTTGTATTTAATTTTTTAGAAAATATCATGTTTTCCTATTTATTTAATTTCATAAGACATGCACTAAAGATTATTGTTTTTTTTAGTTTAGCTTATAGTGGGAGTATAATTTTTTTATTTACGCTTTTGTCAATGAAATGGCTACGCATTAACAGAAGCTGGTTTTTTCTTTCATGCATTTGTTACAGCTCGTGCAGGTTAAGTTACATTTTTATTTTATATGAAATATGGGTTTGGAAAATAAGCTTAAAAATCTTTTAGAAAATTAATTAAAAATAAACGATTTGACGGTAAAAAATGATAATGTTATTCTTTTAAAAAAATTTGGTACTTCTCTATTACACCGGCGCAGGCGAAAAGTCGCCAATAATGATGCAACCGACGTCAAACCGAATATCGCCGCCGGTAACCTTTTGCCGCTATATTTTTAAAGAAAGTCGCAGCCATTTTATCGCGTGCACCAAAATGGCTACAGTGTGCTGTCGCCAAAATGTTTGCTTGGCGAGATTTGCGCCGGTATAATGGAAAAGTACCCAAAATTTTAGTATTTTTATTAATTTTCTGATAATGTAAAAATTAATTTTCTGCTGTAGTATTTCTGGAAGTTATCATAAAAAATGCAAACATTTTGTTTGGTTTTTTAACCGAAACTATAGTTAAAATTCCGGGTATCATTTAATCACAAAAAAAGCAGTTGAAATTTTAATGATTGAGACAATCGTTTAACTGTTCGACGAAGTGATATATGTCAGACACCACCTTTGTGTTCTTGAAATCCATTAGAGTACAATTTCGCAATTCTGTGTTGGGTCTTCATACAAGACAATGGATTCTAAAGAAAGTATTCAAGACCCAATAGACAACCTTGAAGGCAGAGATAAATGTAATTCTGAATTGGAAGGGAGATCGTTATAAAATAGAAGACAAACTTCCTTCATCATTTGCCTTCAGATAAACGATGTGAAGAAATAATAATCTTGAAAATTTAAGATCAAAATCCTGATCGGCTAATTTACTTTAAAAAACAGAACTTTTTTTAAGCATTTCATCTTATTCTTTTTATTTATGCTAAACATAAATAGACATTAAATTTTAAAAACGCAGAGTTAATAAAACCAGCAGAAGTCGTTTTCCCAAAACTTTCTCGCATACTCTGTAATAAACTCGCCATATCAGAGAACAGCTTGCATAACATTGGCGTTCAATAATTACGAAATATTAACTTTTGGTTCGAATTTAGAACTTTTACTGAATCTACCATGTCATCCTTAACGAGGTTTTTGTCGATTTATGTCTTCGCATACCGTTTATAGTAACCGAAAATCAAATTTGTGCTTTAAACATGTTTTTCTTTACCGATTAAAACAAAGATTTGATACAACATTGCACTTGTAGTCAGAAAATCCCATATCAAATTTGATATATTTAAGTCATTGTGTCTAAATTATCACGTTTAAGTGCTTCTGAAATTACAGACTGACAGATAATCAACACTTAATCCAGAAATAAAAATAAGACAATACCATCTACTGATAATGCAAACATTATCTGGACATGGGAGATTTCCTGCATATTTCCAAAGATTTGTAAGAATGCAGAAAAATAAATACATTTGTGGAGAAATTGGTACTGTATATCACTATTTAAAGAAATGTGTAGAAATCTCAGAGTAAAGAAAAAACGTGAAGATTAAAAATAGTGATTTGAGAACAGTACTGATTTACTTTGGCGATTGGCAACTGAAGTTACTGCCTGATTTCCAATCGACTTCCATTCTTACGAATTGTTTTAATTAATTTAAGTCATTAACCAGGTAAAATTGGTTTTAAATCAGCACGAGACTATCAGATTACACTGATATCGTCGGTATTTAGAAAAAATATTTCTTTTCAAAATCGGTCGAACTCCAAAACTTTGTTTGCCAGCTAAAAAAATTCTAAATGAAATTTTTAAAAAATTATATATATATATATATATATATATATATATATATATATTCACGAACGTTTAGTTTTGCTTTCCCGCTCTAATAATGCCATCGTAAGGAAGACAGATTTACAGTAATCTGTATTGAATAGTGCTTAGGTGTGACATGAGAGGTCTCAGGGCTTGGCGACTTTGGCGACAAAATGGATAATACCCGAAACATCGAGAATTTTCCCAGTCTGTCCATTGGGAGCTGAGATACATCCAGAATGATCTTGATTGGTACAGAAGGCTTTTAACCCGACCTTCCGTCACTATATAAGACAGCCAAGAGAGAAATTTTGCTAGAAAGGTCTTCCAAAATACCAGAAACCCAGTTTTCAAGAGTATCATGAATGAATTTAATAAATCTATCCAAAAATTTATCGACAAAATTGAACGCAATTAATTATTAAACAAACTTGTTAATGTAAATCCCACTGATGGTTCCATCTGGAATTTTGATGTTACATTTGAAAGAAAAACTCATAAAATCTCCGCCCTTAAAGGCCCGGCTAGTATTGCTAACACTGTCACTGAAAAAACAAACTGCTTGGCAAGAAGCCTTGAGACCCAGTTTCAATTAAACAACCTGTTCAATGCGGATGCAGAAAGGCTTGTAAATAACACAGTCAAGGGTTTTCAGGATGATCTTCCGAATTATTTTCAAGATTTTAAGCCCCCCAATATTTAAAAAAAAACCCTGGTCTGGACGGTATCAATAATAAAGTTATTAGAAATCTGCCCCCTAACATTATGTCCATCCTCCAAACTATCATTTTCAGAATTGTGACACTAGGTCATTTCCCCATGAAATGGAAAACTGCAGTTGTTGCCCCTATTCTTAAACCAGGCAAGGATCCCACCGAACAGTCCAATTATAGACTCATTTCACTACTTCCTTCAACAGTAAAATCACTGAACATATTCTCAGTAAGCTTAAAAAATACCTTGATGATAACTATCTCTTTATCCCAGAACAATTTGGATTTAGGCAAAACCTCTCGGCAACCCATCAGCATGTTAGGGTAGTTGAGTATGTTGAAGAAGGTTTTGCTAATAATCAAAAATCAGCTGCTGTCTTCTTAGACAGTCAGAAAGCCTTTGATTGAGTTTGGCAAGACGGCCTTATTTACAAACTCATTACTTATAATATTCCCCAGTATATCATCAAAGTTTTAATTTCATACCTTAAAAACAGGTCCTTTTGTGTACGTGTTAACGACGCATTATCATATCTTAAACAAATTAAACTACTGAGAGAGAATACTACAGAGTTTTTTTTAAGTTTCATACACAAACAATATTCTGCAAAATTAATTTTTGAAAGAGGCCATACTTCATCTGATTTTATTTATCACAGAACCGATAATTATTTGCAGTCATTTAAGCTCTCCTCTCCAAAAGCTTGTAATTCGCCGGGATAAGAGACGTTTAAACGAGACGAAATAGCAATGTAAAAACATACTAGATAAAAAAAAAAGGCATATGAGATGAATATTTTACTAAAATATTAAATAAAATGTTGGATTTTGTACTAACTGCAAATTTTGAAGCTAGTTTAAAGCCATTTGAAATAAATGTAGAGATAAAAAAAGGCTTCCAAGATTTCTATATGAACTATTTCAGTAACGTCAATTCTTAAATGGTGGGCAAACATAAAAAAATCATAATAATAGCATTAGTACATACAACAAAGTCACATCTCGATTTTTTGTCGCATCTGCTCTGCTCCGGATTCAATTCCCTAAGAATGTCTGCAGTTGCAGAAGCAAAACTCTAAATTTCAGCATTCATCATTCTTAATGACATTATTTTAATAAATATATGCTACTACTGGAGGTTTAGTCCGATAATCAGCTTTTCGGATGGCAAGTTGCCCGCTCTTACACACAAAACCATATGGATCTCCTAAATGTGTGTATGTATGCTCGAGAGAGAAAGAGAAGAAGCTATCGAGCAATTTTCTTCCATCATTTTTAAAACCAAGTAACAAAATGGCAAATAGTTTTTTATTACAAATAATTTTCTTTTGGCTTGGCCAGAGGCCACCATAAAAACTGTGAACACTGCGAATTTTGTTATTAATGTTTTCATAGGCTGGCTACAATAATATGGAAAAAAAAAACTGTGACAACTCTAATTAGATTAAAATTGCAGTTTTTTGCCAAGGAATGTTGAAACACACCCATTTTTTGATAACTACATTTTATTTTTTTTAATTATTTTAAATTTTTTGACTACTACAATTTATTTTAAATTTTTACATTTCATTTCATTAAAATAAAGGGCCAATCTCTTAACAAACGAATTATCTTTTAATGCAGAATGGGGCTGGGGTAAAATCTCGGCTACGGAATCGGGGATTTCTGGCACGAGACCCGATCTCATCAAAGAACCGTCAAGTGAGAGGATCTGGTCGGGGCCTCCGAGAAGGAGTGCTTTATCTTCTATTTTACTTTTATAAAACTTTTATTGATCTTTCGTTCTCGGAGGCCCCGGTCTGCTGCTGGGGCCTCCGGTGTGGTGTGAAAGCTTGGAGAGGGAGGAGCCAGCTCAAATGTCATTTTCATCATCTGACCGTGGCTCAAAACTACTAGGTCCATCCCAAAATAGCCTTTTTGTTGCTTTAAACCGGGACGTTAAAAGTAAACTAAACTAACTTTTAATGGTAAAGAGCAAAAATGTTTTTTTTTTTTTTCATAACTAAAATTTCGCTTACTGAAACAGAGACTCATGCTTTTTTTCATTTTAATGTTTTAGGTAAATCATTTGATCGGAATATAATTGTTGCAAAAAGGGTGAAGCTGTAATTCGAAACAAAAGGAGGAGAAAAAAGTGATTTCTATTTTTTTATTAGAGGAAATGGCTACAACTACAACTGGTATATTCATCCGAGACATAGCGAGCATCAAAGAAAGTAATTGTAGATTTAAAGTACGAAAAGTTTAAATAGAATTCAGTAGAACTAATGACATAAAAGCCAGCGTCCTGGCATAGGGTTCGGATGTCATTACCTTGATCTGGGCGTCCCAGGTTCGAGTCCTGCTTCAGGCATGGTTGTTCTTCTGTGTTCTATCTGTGAGTTGTATGAATTTACCCCCCTGTAAAAAGGGGCTGAGCAAGCGAATGTGTGTGTTTCATCTTCATTTGAGCTAGAAGTCAGACTTCTGCCCTCTGGGTGCTCAGGGGTCTTTACCTTCAGAAGCTACTGCACCCCCTTTCCATGGAAACACTGACACGACATCATCATCAATGACATAAAAAATTACAAATGATAATAAACAAAGGAATCCGGTCGACATAAGTTCTATTGTTAACAATAACAATAAATCTTAGGGATCCCCCCCCCAAAAAAAAATTCGATCTGTAACTTTGCTTTGCAGAAAGTTCACTGAGACTATTTGTTTGCCATGTCAAAAGTGACAGTTTGCCTTTGCCATTTAATAAAAACTGCAATATCAAATAATACATATGGGCGTTATTTATACTTATTTGAAGATAAATAAAAACAAACTTCACTCTGAAATATATTCAACAATAATTTATGAATGCTTTTCAATATTCAATATATCAACTTCAATACGAGGAAATATTTTAACTTCAGGATATTCAACAATATTCTGAAGTTGAAAAGTGAAGTTAAAATGACATGAAGAATTTTGAAGGACATTTTGAGGATGGAACATTTCGTAGTTTGAATACTATTCTTTAGATGCCAGCAAAATGTAATCAATTCAAATAAAAAAATGCAATGCTGATACTTTTAAATGTATCGTTTTTAGGTTAGGTTTATTTATTTATTTTGATTTGTCTTTATTTGATAGATTTTCGTATATATATACCAAAATTTCCACGCGAACAGAGTTGCGGGTAATAGCAAGTGTTTTCATAAAGGACGAAAAATTTCTAACTCTTTCACTAATATAGCACAGGCAAAATAAGTTTTGCTGAGAGACAATTTAATATTGAGGAAGAAAAAAAAAACGCTTTGAAATTTAACTCAATCATTGAAATTTTATTCTTTATAACGGTTTTGAAATGTCCTGAGATTCTTTGTATCAAATATAAGGAATTTGAAATTACTTCTTTATGATCATGGATGGCTTAATGTACAGATATATTTAAATAATAAAAACAATTCAGAAATGAATACATTTTTTTTAGTTTAAATATTTATGAAACCAAATTTTTTCTAAATATAAAAATATATTTTAACAACAGTCGTATGTTAGGCAAGTGTTACAGTAAGTAGAATTCTTTGAGTGATGTATCAGATCGGGGGGAAACTATTGAAAGTGGTCTTCCCTAAAATTTCTCAACTGCTTTCTAATATAGGTGTGAGTCAAGAAAATTTCAGAATATATACATAATTGGCATACGAAAATTACGAAAAATTACCCTTTGGCGTTCATTTAGCATTTTTATTGAATCTATCGTATCACTCTTGGCAATTAATCTCTGCTATCCAAAAATCGAATAAATGTTTTAGACGCTCTCTTTCTAATCGATTTAGACAAAAATGTAATGCACAATTACAAATGTAACAGCAAAAACAAATACCAAATATAATATATTTATCTTTGGGTTTACATGTTTCTGAAAGTAAAGATCAACAGACATAAGATTTTTCTCCAAATTTTTAGCTTCTTTAAACTTTGGAACTAAATTCAAATACCATACGAAATTCAGTTAAATCTATAAATCGAATTTATCTGGTTAGGGATAGCGCGTCTTCACTGTAATCTAGGCGTCTCAGTTTCGAATCCTTGTTCCGACATAGTTGTTCTTTCCTGGTGTTCTATCATCTGTGAGATGTGTGAATGATTCGCCCTGTAAAAAAGGGTTGTGCAAGCGAATGTGTGTTTATGAGCTAGAAGTCAGACTTCTGCCTTGGGGAGCTCAAGGATCTTTACCCTCAGAAGTTACTAATCCCCTTTCCATGTTAAACACGAGCACGACATCATCATCATCTAATTAGAGATCTCTTCAGCCGTCTCCGTTTTGTAGTTACCATGTTAATTTCTATTCAAACAGCTTGGCAGACAGGCTTCATCTAAACATATTTTGCTCAGAATTTGATAGAAATCTACAAATTTGGGGCAGAGACAGTATAATAAATTTCATCCGTCCAACTCAAAGTATGTTTTAGTTATCTTTATCCCAGATTGGCAGACAGATTTTTCTGAAATGGGTTTTTCGAACTTAGTGAGGTTTAAAACATGAAAATCCGTCGAAATAATGTCGATATCGATTTTTTTTTGACGATTATAATACTTTTGGCAGTATCGGTGTATATGGAGACAGTATCGGCTACATTTTTGTTTCCTGACAATTAGCAAGAATTTTTTTTAAAGAAAGCATTTTTTAGGAACAGCAGTAGTATTGCTTTCTGCCCGAAAGCTAATCATAGTCTACCTCAACCCCCGATTTTGGGGTTGTGAATAGACCTATGGAAGGCGTGAAAAAGCAGGTTTGCCTGAATGTGGGGTAGGATCACAACCTCCGATAAACAAGGCCTCTGCCAAAACCCCTGATAAACAACCGGTGTCTATCGGGGGTTGTGGTAGGATCCGCAGTACGAGAAGAGGAAAGGGGAGTTGGGAGCTAGCGACACACCTTCTCAAATTTTATATATAAATGGTAAAGTTTAGGTGGATGGATGGATGTTTGTTACTACATCACGCCAGAACTCCTGAACATAATTGGATGATATTTAGCACAAAGATAGATTATAGTTAGGAATAGAACATAGGCTTCTTTTTATTCCGGTTAATTGAGTGGTTAATTTTTTATCAATCAAAAAAAAAACTGAGGCCAAATCCCGCCAAAGATAAGTAAGGCGCCTGATTTTTTTCCCAACAAAGTTGAGGTTAGGCTTAGAAGAATTTCCATCGATTATTTCAAACGATTCTATTAATTTCTTAGTGTTTGATGTATTTAAAATCAAATGTTGTTAATTAATCGATCTTTCGGATTCATTCTGACATACTTTTAAATTAAAAGAAAACAGAATAAAAGAAATAAAAAATTTCTGATCTGCATTGCATTACCGCAACTAGCATAGAAAAGCCAGTCATGTGCGTTACGCCAACTGATGTTGAAAGTTCGCGAACCGCCTGTTTCATAAGCTGGGAGTGAATCCATGCTTAGCGCTGATTGGCTGCTGATATGACATTTCTTGAAGCTCGGCAACCATAGAAGGTTGGCAACCTTAAAAAAAAAGGGTAGCCATTGACCATTTCTGTTTTTGTCTTCGATCTTACTAACGTAAAATGGATAACATGTGCAAATTATGTAACGCGCATTTTTTTTAAAAAAAACACTGTCTCACTTCCGTAAACAATCGTCCAAATCGTATTGTTAAATAACCAATAAGCGTTAAGATTAACACAGCCAGCTTCGAATGCAGACGCTCGTGCGTGATGATAACGTTTCCATTTAAATTAAAAGTTTAAAAATTATGTGTATAATACTGTTGAAGCTTTCTGAATCTAAATCTATACTTATAATAAAGCTCAATGTGTGTGTGTGTGTGCGTGTGCGTGTGTGTGTGTTGGCGCTCTACAGGCCAGACCGTTGGACCTACAGCTACCAAATTTGGTACATGTATACCTTGGAGGTCAGGAATGTGCACCTCGGAGCCCTTTTTTCGTATTTTTAATTAGAATTTGAATTAATTAAAATTTAAGCGAAATTTCGACGTTTTTCCGCTATAACTTCCGAAAATATTATCGGATAAACATGATTTTAACATCAATTTAAAGATTAAAAAATTAGCTTTCTAATAGTATCGGTATTTTAACATTTAACTTAAGCTTCTATTTGTAATGAATTTTTAAAGAAGCATTTCAACTATATTTTTCAACAATATATTTCGGACAAAACAATTAAATTTAATCTGCAGGAGCACGTTACGAGTGGAAGGGGAAAAATTATCTTTTATCAATAGGTTGCCATCAGATACATAAAAACTCAAATTAAAAAAATAAATAATTATTGCAAATTAAACATTTAAAAATGCAATTTTCAGCACGTGTCTGCATGAAATGAAATAAATATGAAATATGTTTTTTCTTTTAAAAAAAAAGAAAATGCAAAGAATTTTTTTGTGACTTTTACAATATTATAAATTAAATAAATCAGCTGTTTTAATGTATAACTCAAGCTTCTATTTTTAACGAATTTTTAAAGAAATATTTTAACCATGTTTTTTTGAGCACGTGACTGGATAAAATAAAATAAAACAATGCCGGAAGTTCAAATAAAAAAAACTATCATCGCAAATCAAATCTAAAGAAATACAACTTTCAGCATGTGGCTGGATAAAATAGCATAAATATAAAATGAGATATCTTCTAAAAAAATAAATGCAAGGCAATGGATTCTATGATCGTTTGCAATATCTATATCATTAATTCCATAAATTATCTTTATTTACAGTAAACCTGGTTGAATTTAGACAGGATATGCATTGAAATCCCGACTTAATGGCATATTTCTATAATAGTTTGTAATATCGGTATCATTAGTTCAATTTTTCCCCTTTTTCGCTTTCTTTAAAAAACATATTTAACATTTTGGCAACATCACCGAAAAAAAACATTTTTAATATTTTGGAAGCATAATCGATAAATTGTTAGAGCATTAAACTCAAAAAGTTTTTTCGAATAAAGTTACCGACTCTTTAACTACTAATAACTGAATCTTTTAACTTTAACTATTTCTTAAATTTTGGCTAATGAATATGTGATTTAATTGAAAATTTTAGAACGCATTACTCATGGCGAACCAGCTGGTCGCCAAAGGCGGCTAGTAACCAATAAACATTAAGATTAACACATGCCAGCTTCGGATGCAGACGCTCGCGCGTGATGATAACGTTTCCATTTAAATTAAAAGTTTAAAAATTATGTGTATAATATTGTTGAAACTTTCTGAATCTAAATCAATAAATAAAATGGATTTGAACTGATTTTAAAGAAATACGGACTTGATTTGCTGTTTCGTTTTATTTTCGGTATACAATGTAAATAAAAAAATTTACATTAGTTGTGTGTTTTTGTTATTAAATTGTATTTATGTTACATATTTTTCTTAACTTTTAAATGTATCGTTTTTCGGTTAGGTGGATTTTTTTTTGTCATTTTTTGATAGATTTTTGTACATATACATCAAAATTTCCTCTCGAACAAAGTCGCGGGTAATAGCTAGTATATTATATATTATTGTTTTCAGTTGCAATATTTTAAATAATATAAACGAAAAGCAGATCATTTCATACCAATTTAAGGTTATGTCTTATTAGTAATCTTTTTGCTTTCTTACTAAATTAATAATTATTCTTTTACCTAATACAATCTTTTAAAAAGACTGACTGAAATTTAATTTATTAAAAAGAGGAAGTCTTATTACGTATCAAATACCTGATTAATAAATAAATATTTCCCAGATTCATTCCAAAAACTGGGTCATTCTTTTAATAACCGTGAGGAAAGCCGTCCTATTATTTCTAACATTAACAATCGTTACAATAGATAAGAAATTATCACCACATGAACACAAGCTTTAATTACCAATTCAAATTGAATTTCTATTTGCTATTATTAAGTTTATGGGAGTCAAATAGAATAAATGCCCTTTTCCATTTTATCATAAACACTGATTAATGTTTTATATTAGCTGAACTTTCTTAGAAAAAGTTTTCAAAAAATCACTTTATACTGAACTTTCAGCAAATATAAATCATTTTATAATGATCTATATTTAGTGAATTTTCATTGAAATAGTTTTTATGAGTAAATTATTAATTAACAAAGAGTAAAAAAATACGAATTTTGCCCATGTCCTTGAAAATAGGTTTAGTTTTAATCGTACAAGTTGCAGTATTTTCCACCATCTCACCTACTTCGATTAAAGGAGGCCATCTGTGGAACAAAGTAAAAAGAGCTACAGGTATTTCTCACACTAATAGTGTTTCTATTTTAGTTCATAACGGAAATACAATTTCATCCGTAAAAGATATTGCAAATTGCATTGCCGCAACTTTCGCTTATACTTCTAACACCCAAAATTGCACTCCTGAAATTTTGAATTACATAAAAAAATGCAGAAAAACAAAACTTAAATTTTAATTCTCGGACTACTTTGCCGTACAACTGCGATCTAACGTTTCTGGAATTGCAATCATGTTTGTCTAGTGTTCACAACTCTTCTCCAGGACCGGACAATATTAGCTATTCCATGATTAAACATTTAACGGTCGAGTCTCAGAAACCCTTATTACTCTTCTACAATCGTGTTTGGCGCGAACACAACTTTCCTACTATTTGGCAAAACGCAATAATAATTCCATTGTTGAAACCAGGGAAAGATCCTCAAGACCCGTCAAACTATCGTCCCATTGCTTTGACTTGTTGCCTCTGTAAATTACTTGAGCGTATGATAAATCGCAGACTAATTTATTATCTGTAAAACAATAAGTTTCTTCATCCATCTCAGAGTGGATTTAGAATAGGTCGTACCACCACTGATAATCTCCTAGCCCTTGAAACAGACATCCGCCTTGCATTTTTACAAAGAAAGCATTTAGTTGCTATATTTTTTGATATCGAAAAGGCATACGATCGAGCCTGGCGGTACGGGATTTTGAAGGATTTGCATGATCTTGGACTAAGAGGAAACCTGCCTATTTTTATAAAGAACTTTTTAAAATTCAGAAAATTTCAAGTTAAAGTGCAGTCCCAATTTTCAGACTTCTTCATCCAAGAGGAAGGAGTTTCTCAAGGTAGTGTTTTAAGTGTGACACTTTTTATTTTAAAAATCAATAGCATTTTAAAACAGTTATCGCCTACTGTGAAGGGCCATTTATACGTTGACGACCTATATATTTCATGCACCGGAATAAATATGAATTTTATACAAAGGCAATTGCAGATTGCAGTTAATAGCATTACACAATAGTGCAATAATAATGGTTTTAATATTTCTACATCAAAAACTGCGGGTGTTCACTTTTGCCTTAAAAAAAATTTACACTCTAACCCAGAAATCAAATTAAATGATGTAATCATTCCATTTTTAGACGAGATCCGGTTCTTAGGCATAATATTTGACAAGAAGCTAACTTTCCACCCTCATGTAAAATTATTACGGAAAAAATGCGAAAGAGCTATGAATATTTTAAAAGTCTTGTCATCTACAGCTTGGGGAGCAGATAGAAATTCTTTGATTAAAATATATAAAGCCATGGTGCTCTCTAAATTGGATTACGGCAGCGAAATTTATGGATCTGCCAGAAAAAGCGTCTTAAGAAAACTGGATCCTGTTCATCACACAGCACTCAGACTTTGTTCCGGAGCTTTCAGGACATCTCCTGTTAAAAGCCTTTGTATCGAATGCAACGAACCCTCTCTTGATGTAAGAAGACGAACGCTGTCTTTGAACTATTATTTTAAAATTCAGTCAAACATGAATAATCCATTTCATAATTTTTAAATTCGCCCTTATTTAAATAGACTGCAAGCGGCTAGAAAGTCGTCCATACCAGTGTTTTTTACAAGAGTCCAAAACTTCCTTTCAGAAAACCTGCTGAATCTGAAAGTGACCCCTCATCTGACAAATGCCTTTCCACCTTGGAAAAATCTTAATATGCAATTTTTAGATCTGTTCAATATTTTTAACAAATTTGAGACAACAGAAGTTATTTATCAACAAATTTTCCTTGAACACAGACAACAATATATAGACTTTCTTCCAATTTATACCGATGGGTCAAAATCATTTAATCATGTTTCTTTCGTAGTTATCTTTCCAGATACAGTAATTTCTTTTAAGCTTCATTCCTTCTGTTCTATTTTTACGGCAGAAATGACTGCGATTTTATATGCATTAGAAGAAATTTCTGAGAGACCGGAAAAAAAGTTTATTATTTATACTGACTATCTAAGTGTTTTACAATCACTAAAATCATTTTACCTCCATCCTCATAATCATCCTTTGGTTTTCCAAATTCTAGATATTTTTAACAAACTAAGTTCCCGTGATTTTACTATTTCGTTCTGTTGGATACCCTCTCATGTAGGAATTCTGGTCAATGAGGAGACAGACAAGGCATCTAAATTGGCAAGCATTCCGGCGATCTCATCTATTTATCTGGGTGACATAAATAAGCACATTAAAAACCTCCTCTATTCAGAATGGCAAGCTCAGTGGGACCTTGAAACTAACAATAAACTGCATATTATCAAACCTCATATACAACCATGGTCTTCATTACCGAATCGAAAAGCAGATACAGTATTTACCCGTTTACGTATTGGGCACACTAGATTCACCCATCTCCACTTGTTGCTTGGCGAACAACCACCTCTGTGTTCTCAATGTCATTGTCAAATGTCTGTCCAACATATATTATCAGAATGTCCAAATTTCAATGCTCAGCGTTTGCACTTTTTTCAAAGCACGAACACTCCATTACCTTTCTTACTTGGTAAGACACCACATACTCAATTTTTTGCCTTTTTGAAATCAATAGGTTTTTATCCACATATTTAAGTATTCTTCAGATTTTTCTAAAAAAAGTTTTCGCTTTTTATATATAGATATAAAATTTTACATTTGAATCCTGAAAAAATAAAAAAATTAAAAAAAAACACAGTTTGGCGCAGTATAGTCAACATCATGGCTCTTGTGCCAATAAAATAAAAAAAAATCCAAAGGAGGAGGGGAAAAACACACACCTTTATTTATTAATTTTTTCCTGTCTTGAACTGTTGGTAACATTTAGACATGTTGACCAATGGGAGTTGAAGGATAGAGTGATGTAAAGACAGCTTCGATTCCCTCGGACATAAATTTATGAGACTGACCCTCCCACCCTTTTCTTCGTGGGTTCACCCTCTTTTTTCATCAAATTACAAGACACTTAATGCTGGTTAGTTCCAGTGTAGAAAGAAGAAACTGCTATCGCTTCCTCGATGGCTTTCTGTCAATATTTATGAATAAAGTTATTTTGATTTTATTCGAGAAATGCGCACATTTTATGTAGGGGGATGAATCAATGAATATAATTCCAATATGAATTAATCAATGAATGTAATTCCGATATGAATTAATCAATGAATGTAATTCCGATATGAATTAATCAATGAATATAATTCCAATATGAATTAATCAATGAATGTAATTCCGATATGAATTAATCAATGAATATAATTCCAATATGATTTACGATTTAATTAATAATAGTAAAAAGGAACTGGACAAAAGGATGTCAACTTTCGTTAAAAAAGCTAAAGATAAAACTTGCTCTTTTAAGTATCCCTATTTGTTTCCAACTGTAAAATTTCATTAAAAAAAATCAAATTTAGATTCGTTATCTTTAGTACAGGTAGTTATAATTACTACATAGAGAAACGTTTCTTTGAATACCTAAAAATTATTCTAAATAAAATTGAAGATGAAGATAGCTTCATTAATAATAATAATAAAAAAAATGTTTTGGAATTTTTAAAAGGTAACAAAATTTATAAAATTAATACTTTTGACTTTGAAAATTTATATACCAATTTACTCCATGGGAAATAATAAATGTCATAACTCTTATATATGACGGATATTTAAATGAAGATATCATTAATAAAAATAACTTCCCTATGCAATTTTAATATTACCCAAAATTATGTTTTCCATGGTATTAATTTTTATAAACAAGTTAACGGTATTCCAATGGGTACAGCTTTCTCAAGTGCTTTAGCTAATATTTTCCTGCATTATTACGATAAAAAAATTGAAAATTACTCAATCAATGGATGGAGATTTATTGAGGATTTAATTTTGATTAACTTAAAGAATACCAATATTGTTACTAATTGCTATCCTAAAGAATTGATAGAAAAAAAAAAACAAATAAAAATCATTTAGAAGCTACTTATCTGGATTTGAGGATCGAAATTGCTGATGATAAAACAATAGTTGGTGTTTATGATATAAGAGACTATTAGTAAAATAAATGGCGCTCAGAAACTACATTTATATATAAATTTTTCTTCTCAGTATTATAATTGGAATGGCAGTTGGGGTGATATTTCTTCTCCTGTTGCTGTCTTTCCCTTTTTCTTTTCTTGATTAATTTTGTGGTTCGTTGTAATTGTGGTTGAATATTCTTATGTAGTTTTATTATATATCTATATCTATCTATATATCTATGTATCTATCTATCTATATATCTATATCTATATATCTATATCTATATCTATATCTATATCTATATCTATCTATCTATATATATATATATATATATATATATATATATATATATATATAATTTGGTGATGTTTTTTAAAGTTGCTTTGTTTTTGTGTTTTTCGCTGTGAAAATTGGTAT
>JAPMOQ010008021.1:653729-709672 GCA_026543055.1 Argiope trifasciata | reverse complement strand
GCTTCGATACCTGTTTTCTCCGAGCGGAGCTCGGTCACCCGCTGGTATATATATATATAAATGATACAAAAATGATTTTTTTTTTGTATTTTCGTGCGTTTTTTTTAAAGAAATGTTCGTATTATGTAAAAGTTCTTAAATTTGCTGAAATAATATATGATTCGAATATTGTAATTACTAACATATTATTCATGACACAAACTTGTTAACACATAATATATGATATAACGCATATCTACACATAGCACAAACATTTTAATACATAGCATGTAACACATATCCTTACATAATACAAACATTTTAATACATAATATGTAATATAACGCAAATTCATACATAACACAAACATTCTAGTACATAATGTGGAATCTAAGGCATATTTATACAGAACGCAAACATTTTAATACGTAATATACAATATAAAGCATATCTATACATAAAAAACAGCTTAATACATAATATGCAATATAAAGCATATTTATACATAACACAAACATTTCAATATATAACATGTAATATGACGCATATCTATGTATAACACAAATATTTTGCATTTACCTATATTTAAAGAGACTGATACTTCAAAACTTAAAGAATTAAGATGTTTCAATTGTTTAAATGCAATTAACGGAAGTTAAACACTTCCCAATTATTTTTTTTATTTTAAATATTATTTGCAGAAAATAAAAGAAAAAAAATTATAAACTAGCTTTGGAAACAAAAGTTACTACCTCACCTCATTAGTATTCCTGTAAATGAGTTCTTTTTGAAAAACGCTCAACCATTTAGAAAGCGATAATTCCTTTCTGTTGAATAATAAATACCATCCACGTGATTTTTATACCAATATAATACAATGTTTGTAATTTTTTTCTCGTAATATATGTTTTGATGGAAGCTTTTACACTAAATGTATTTTTGATGAGTTTTTTATGTTGGAAACAGTTTTAAAAATTCATGAAATAAATTCTAAGAATAATATGTCTTAGGGTTTTTTTCTGATACTGGGATCTCATACTAGGAGAAATTAATTAATTATATATTCCTTTTTTATTCTAATTTTTTAGATTAATTCATTAAAAAATCAAATTAATAAGGAAATAAATAGACAACAAACATTAACTTTAAAATTATCTTTTTATCTTTTAACTATTATTCATTATACTTTGTAATAAGGTATGCTCAATTTTCTTTGAAAAAATTTTACTACGTGCAGAAAACTATCAAGTGATCTTTTTTTAAATCATTCAAAAATGGAAATTGATAAATATTTTATAATAGCTGAGGAAAAAGTGACATTTTACTTTTTTGTTTCCACTTTTAAAAAGATGTCCAAAAGTTGACTATCTTCAAAAATGCAACAAAAAAAGTGCATTTACCTTATGAGAATAAAACTGTAATGAAAATGTGGAAACTAAGAATATGAAAACATTCAGGAATATCAACAAAATAATGTCATATCTTCTACTCCACAAAAGAAGAAAAAGATGTGACATTGACATTTCTTGTAAAATTTTTCCGTTTTTTAAAAAACTTTTCTTATAAAAGGTGAGAATTGTTGACTTGCCAGTCAGTTTGTGAACGAAAATGCATTTTACCTTACTGGTCTGCAAACAAATTTGATATTCTGAAATTTTTGCAAGAGTTGATTTGAATTAAAATACGCTAGAGTACAACATCCTTGTAAATCAAAATAAATTGACTATTTACTCCAGAAAAAAAAAGTATTTGTATCAACCATTTAATCACAATCGATTAATAATAATAATCAAATCATATAATTACTGATCAAATTGCAAATTATTTTGGACAATTCCTTTTAATGAACTTATTTTTCCAACATTTTATAAATCTATACCTCACAAATGTTTTGAACATTATTGTTTAAAAAATAATTTAGTAATGTTTAATTATTTAGTTTATGTTTGTGTTCATGCTCATTTTCCCTTAAGTTTTGCTTGACCTCTATTTCCATTCAGTTTCTTCCTTTTTCCTTTTCTTTATTATGAGGGGGGGGGGATTAGGGAAGACATTTGTGAGAACCAGCTTGCGATGTAAAAATATTGCCACAAGGCCAGGGCTACGGCACAGATTTTGAGGTCGAGTTATGAGATGACCACCTCCGACGCCTGTGCAGAAATTTGCCACTTTATTAACCATTCACTTTATCTGAGTGGCAAAGGAAAATTCCAATCTTATTATCAAAGTTCTTCCCAAATCACCACGTGAAATTTCATTTAAACTGCTTCTGCTAATTTTGAAGCAAAGGCTTGTTAGCGCGCGTATGTTATTTTTTTTTTTCAGGAACTCGAATACATGTTGTTCAGTTTTGAGCTATAATTTGAGATTAAAAATGCAACACATTAAAATGTTATTTCGAAAATTTACAAAAGATCAACACAATGGGACTCACTTAATTGCAAGCAGTATACTGCATAAATTAATAAAGACAAATTGTTAGAGTTCAGCTAGGGGCAAGATATTTTATACCATGAAGGATTCTCATTATTTCTAGTAGCAATATGCAATTCAGATTTAAACGAAAGCAGTTTTCTTTATAAGTGTTTCGACTTCTATATTGTTTGATATTACTATATGTCTATGTCTACTATGCTACTATATCTATTAAGTCACCATCTTTCGAACGTTGTGTTGGTGTGTGTGCTTATGCGTGTTACAGTTTCCTATGAGTATTTTTCAACTTAATCCATTGACCCCAGAATTGGCTTGCTAATTAATTAATTAAAATATTTCATTTTAGTTAAACGAACTCTAAGTATATCCTTACTTTCCCATACTCAGGCAATGACTTTAAGCCTTTTAATAAATAAATAATGAGTTCTCTTTCTGGTGACCCTTAAGATTTTACACCCTTTCGTATAGGCAAGTCGTCGTGGTTCAGACCAACACCAAGTGCCACGACTTGGCCACGACCTTCGTAATACGAAGGTAGTGACTTGCCACGTATATCTAACGTAAACCATTTCGTAAAATACATAAGCAATTCGAAAAATGCATTCGTGTCATTTCTTGTTTCATTTATCTCCATTATGTCAGCAGGATCATTGATTGTATTTCTCATACAAACTCATACTTATTTGAATTGCCAGCTTTTAATTTTGATGCATGACAACACAGATTATCGCTATCGAAAAATGCTTTGTCAACGTTTAAAAAGTTATTGATTTTCAGTAATATCTTTCTTATTATTTCTTCTTTTTTGCATTATTAGACATCTACAATTCTAGTGCATCCACTTTTATATCACTGGTAATTGGAAACCTCAAAATTAATCATTATTATTTCAACTGTATTTTCGCTATTCAAGGAAAATATATGCATTTCATCTGCTTGTGTTCATTTTAGATTTTCATACAACAGGAATTTTTTAAAATTTTATTAGCATTTTAATATTTTTTAAAACTTATTTTTCACTTTTAAGAAGAAAGATAAAACCATCCATTACAACTTGGCGACAATGACGTCTAAAATTTACGCATTTGAACAGATTAGAAAATACTAGGAATTTATTTGTTATAAATATAGAAGAAAAAAGTTTTTTTTTATTAAAATGAAATCAACTTAAAAAGGAAATTAAACTCTTAAAACCTTTTGGATCTATAATTAAACCATTCCATGTTTGAACACCTACAAGATTGCATTATACATGATCAGATTCGTCTGTTTTGTTACTTCTGCTTAAATTATTGATTCAATTCAAATTCATCACAAAGTTTTTTTCTCAGATATCATTTGTTTATTAGAATAGAGTGAGTGAACGGGCATCGGTCTCAGTTCCGCAATCCTTAGTAAAAAAGAAACTTTCAATTTTTATTAATAAAGTTCCAGATTGCATTGTAAATAATTATTAAAACAGTTAAAATACTTCTATTAATTTTATTTTTGTTCGATATCAACTAAACAGTTATTTTGCAGAATTGACTGATTTTTATTTGATGCTATAGCCCCAAGAACCTTTAGTTTCAGTTTCGAAGTGTGCCACTAGATGGTGCTCTCGAAAAGCATGGAAGCCTGATTTTCTCTTAACTTGAAAATTGTTCAGTTACAGCTGGTTGAAACCAGCAAATCAAGTCATTATTTCCTGTTTAAAATTAAAAAATATATATTTCTGAACCATGAACTTGGTGCAAATCAGCAGCATGAATATAGGAGGGATCAAATTGACCTTTCGCTATTTTTGAGTTGGGTTGTTTTAAAAACAAACTGGCATCACTGCCTTTGTAGTGTTATGTCAGTTGGTTGTCATATTTAATATACATTGCGTTACTTATCAAATCTCCACAAATTAAACCGATAGGGCTGGTATCGGACATGTGTAAGGACGTTTAACTCAGTAAGGAAACTTTAGTTGTTTGGAGGCGTGGTTGGAATACAATTTCTTCTACAACAATGTTTTGGCCCTCCGCGTACGGAGATGGTCTGAGATTGGATTAGATTGCTTGCGCGAATAATTATGCGCATTGGAGAAATGCAAGAAGAAATTTGTTGTTTACGACGTTTGTGGTACCCTTAGCGGTATAGGATTACATCTTTGTGGTTGTGGTAAGCACTAAGTGTTGTTTATGTCTTTAGTAACGTGAAAAGAAAAAGGATAGCTTTAATATGTCGGCGAACAGTACAAAATACAACTCATCGGATCGTGTAGTGAAAAGTAAGTATGCTTTCTGTCTTAGGCTTAGTTTGAAGTATGATCGAACATAATATTTTTTAATGCTTGTATTCACCTTTTATACACATTTTCGCATTATAGATTGTGTTTTTGTATCATACATATGTTTCAAAATATTCGAAATCCTCCCAGTGAACTGCATTTCCCATGCTACCGTAGGAGGGTATTACTGGCCTTGACGATCGCAATCGCTCATTTAGCATGCATTTCTCGGAATTAGGTCAATAATTTGGAGATGAAATTCTGCGCAAATAATTATTTAGAGCCTTGTGCAATTTTGTTTCTCGACATAGTGGCTGCGCATTAATTGAGTTTTATTAAATGTAGTGGTTGGATACATATATTTTTTTCTGTACATTCCCGGCCATGTGTTTATAGATCAGCTGACTTTTCTGAATTTGGGTGGACACCTTATAACTCAGATGTTCAATTTGTACCAGTTTTATTCATGAATTTAAAGAGGATTTTTTGTTTTATTTGCTTTATTTTTATGAATTTTTCCAACTGCTTTTTTCTTGTACTTTTCGAACTTAAAAAAAATATTTTTAAAACTAATTTTGTCCCATTCCATTTATGGTGAATGTGATTTCTAAGATTACTTGATTAGAATTCAAACATGCTGCTGAAATAAATTATATTATACAGAAATCCAAATAAAGCATGAATTTTTATATAGAAGTATTTGTTTCTTGCATTATGCATTCAATGGCTACCAATATTATTTGGAAATTTTCATCAATTAGTTACTTATATTAGTTTCGTTTTTTGTCTTTAATTGTTATTCTTTTTACTTTAATTATTTTGAATAATGCATTGAATTTCAAAAGCAAATTTATTCATTGTTTTGTGGGAAATGCAAAATACAAGTTGACATAAGGAAGGGTGTAATAAGTTGATGCTGTAATTATATAGCTTATATATGTATTTTAAAGCATAAATGCTGTTATAAAATATAAAAAAAAACATGAACAATTTTTTAAATTTATCAACACAATGTTGCATGTAAATAGTTAAAAAAAGTTAAATTTTTAACAAGTGATTTTTCGGCCCATATTTGACAGTATATAAATTTAAGAAATAAGGTAAATATGATTAAAAATATTTTTAAACCCGTATCACTTGGTATTCGAAATTCTATTGAGAAATTTCAGATATATTTGAATGTTATAGAAAATATAAACAAATTTGTATTTTCTTGATGATTAATTAAAAAAAATGTTAAAGTATTTTATTATTTCTTTTATTTTTAAAGTATTGTATTACTTTTTTTTTCTGATATTAATTCGTATTTTATCCTTTTAAATTCATCTAATATACTTTGTTTTTGGTCTTAAATTTTTATTCTTTGAGAAGCACTTAGTAGATTCTATTTAGTATAGAATTTAATTTTAAGTCTTTCTATGATCATGTTTATTATTTTAAAAAATCCTATTTGAATATGCAAAACAATTTCATTTGATTTATGGAAGACTTGTAATTATACACTTGTATTCAGTACTTCTGTTGATGCATCCTCTTTATTTAGTGAAATATTTTTGTACAGAGTGTGCTAATAAAAAGAAAATGAACAAATAATTAAAAAATGTCATTTTTTTTAAATGAATTTTTTTTATTGTAATAAGAATGGATATATTTTTGCTTTCCAGGTTTAATGAATAATATTTTATAATTCTTAGAATATATCTGTATTTAGTTTGGCTCGTATATCAGAATAATTCTAGAAAAGTATTTATTTGCTCTGAACATCTTGATAATTGTATATAAATCTTCATCAATTTTTTCCCATTTGAGTCATATAATATCATTAGTTTCCTTCCCCTCCCCTTTTTTTTTTGTATTTTCTAGACTCTTAATTTTTTATGCTGTTCATTTCATAAATTGCTTTTTGGCCTACAAAAGTTGGATATCTTGTACTTTTCTAAATACAACTTTCTAGATTTTGTGACATTATGATTATTATGGTTTTTCTATTTAATTTTATTTATTTGTTCTGTAAAATATTTGATTTTTAAGCATTCTTTACTTTTATAATTTATGAATATTTATACATTTATATTATTTCTTTTTTCTTGTAATTAAAAAGTATTTTTTTTAATTATTACTGATTTTTTTAAATTGAAAAATAGTTTAAAACATATTATGTAAAATAATATTCTGAATGTATCAAATATTTACTGAAAAAGTACTTTCTAATGTGCAGAATTAAAAATCTTGTAGCTTCATTTAAGAGTGTAAAAAATAATTGTTTCTTAAAATCTAATTTATTAAAAATAACTCATTTGAAGTGTTCTGTGCTGCTAATTTTTTGTAAGAATCCAGGAAATCATATATGCTTGAGGTTTAATTTTTGGTTTAGTGACGTTTATATAAGCAAATGACAATTAAAATTATAGATACATAATGACTCGTATTCTTTCAACACTGAACATTTGATTAATATAGATAGATAAATAATTTTTTTCAAAAAATTACATCTTTCTGTAATTATATATTAAAAGGTAATTTACTGTTTGTTATTGAAATTAGATTATGATTCTAGATTGAATTTTTCTTATCAATATATATTTTTAGTGCTATTAAGTGTGAAAAATTTATTTAATTGAAATTAATTTAGAAATATAATAAACTTGCACTACATTCATTAATGTATAATAGTAGTTTATCCTTCATTAAAAAGTGATGTATAATATATCATAATTTAAGAATTTTATTGCAAATTCTTCTATGTTCTTAGAATTTTCTGATTCTGATTTTAATACATTCTTAAAGAATAGAAAATATTTTATTTTTTTAAATTAATAATTTAATTCATTATGGTTGGCTTCTTTTTGAATTAAATGAAAGTTGTTATTAGTTGCTGAACATTTTTTTCTGTTTAATTTTTTTCACTAAAAAAAATCCTGAAAAAATGTTCCTAAACGCTTAATGTATAAATAACTTAATTTTCCCTTTATATATTTAAGATATTTATTTCCATGGAATTATTGTTGATTATGCGGATTTAGTCTATAAAGTATATAATTAATTTTATGTATACTGTTATACATATGCCTGAATCTTAAAAAATTAAGGCAATCTCATAAAATATATTTATGAAAAAATATGATTAATTTTTCAAAACATTGTTATTACTGCCATTTCTTGTAATCCTGAAATCTGAAATTTATTATCTATTACTAGTAAAATAGTAATTTAAATAATGTCTGTATTTTAATACTGGAATGAAATGACAGTCTATGTTCTCAAGCATTCTTAGCAATTCTTCTAGAATTCTGTTTCAAGAAATCTTTGAATGGCTGTTAATTGGTGGACTACTTGTGGTAGAAACACTCTTATATTTATTTATATATATATATATATATATTCTTTTATGATCCTTTACAATTTTATTATAGCTGTTTGGTACTTGATGGTATACTAGATTTAATAGACCAATTTTTTCTAATGCAATGTTTTTTAAAAGTTAAGCAACTACATAATGAATGGCATTATTTGTTTTAATTAACTTTTTGCTGCCCATAATATTATGGTTTTTGTCAGTATTAAATATCAAAATTTAATTCAACAAATTTAAAACATTTTTAATAAAAGGTTACAGGAACAGAGAATAATTGTATAGAGAGGAGATGGACAATCTGAGAAAACTTGTAAAGCAAACAATTTAAAAATATAATATTGATTTCTAAAAAAAATGATGTATATGTATTGATTATTTTAAATCATGGATGATTTAACTTTAACTTTGGGTGGAACTAAATTTTACTTAAGATTTTGAGTAAAATGTTATGTAGATGTGCTTAGAAGCTTTTCAGTGTTTTGGCAATTTTCCCCCCATCCCTCTTCAACTGTCAACTTCATTAAATTAGATGTATAATTTTTTGTTTTATTTAAAAAATCTCTATTTCAGAATGTGTTTATATTAGCATTTTTCATTCATTTATTTATTTATGAATAAACTTGGATGTTAATAGGAATTCAAAAATTGACATATGATAAATTTGACAATAGTTCAATAGTATTTTAGATCCAGATTTGCTTTTCAGATCCATTAAAAATGTATAGTATATTTTCTTGTAATCATGGCACATTCATTTTTTTGAGGGAATTTGAATGCCCTAGTATTAATATCAAATTTTGGAGTAAGGAATGCTGTGTACTTTTGGATCGCAATCTTGATTATTTGATTACATCCATTGTTAGAAAATTTAAATCTTGAAAATAAGTTAATTAATTTTAGGAATTTATTAGTCAATAATTGGAGTGCTGTGCTCAGTTATGTTTTAATTGTCATACTTTGATAAAAAGTAACAAATTTAGAAATGGAATTCTAGAAATTCTTATGTGCTTCTCTTTTGTAATTTCATGTATGAAGAAATACATTAAAATTGACTATAAATAAATTGCATTTATTTTGTATAATATTTTCTTAAGGACTTGAGTAATATGTTTATATTGCACTTTAGAATTAATATTTTAAATAAAATTTATTTACAAGCCACAGTTTATTCCTTGAGTGTTAATCATTTCATATAAATAATTTAATTCTGCATTTCATTTAAAAATGCATTTTAGTTTATTAGGATTGAGTTTTATTATTTGAAAGTCAAATCAGTAGTAATAGCAACACTTTAAAAAAAATCAGCTGATTTCTAAAATATTTCAGCCTTGCACAATCTTAATTCACATTCAGAATTAAGATTCGTATATTTGTTAGAATTGAAATTTCGTCTTGCAGTTTATAAATTTTAGCTTATTATTAATTCATATGTTGAAAGTATTATATTAAATACAGCAAGCTTGTTACAAATATTCAAAACAAATCTTTTATGTCCTACTGTAATTTTTTAATTTAAAATTGCATCCACATTTTATTATATTAATATTTTTTAAAATTTGAAAGTAAATAATTCAACATTTAAGTTCTTTCTCAATTCCTACTATTAATTCATACTCTCCTTGTATATATTTACCTATATATCTTGTTCAAATTTTCAGTTGTTAATAAAATACTTTTATTTGTCCTCTCAAATTCAAATATATTTTTTACACTTAATGTTCATATGGTTTTTTTTTTTTCAAATATTAAATCATTAGTTAAATTTAATTTTTAATACTTTAAATATAGTTTTACCGGTTTGTAATGAAAATTGAAATCAATTGACTGAAGTAGCTCAATTGGTAAAATTTAAGTATTTCAATATTTTTCACATAAAGGAGAAGAATGCGAGTATAATTTTTTTTTTTGTTGACCTAAATAGGAATTGAATGTAGAAAAAAAAAAAATGTTAACTATTAGCAAAAATGGAATTTTTATTTTATTTTCCGATACTTTCCAATGCAATATGAAATTTACATGTAATAGAGTTTGATGCTATTTATGCTTATTTTTTTTATTCAATTATCAATTTTTTTTTAAAAATCTAGGTGTTCCATTCCCTCCTAGTCATAAACTTACATCAGCTGAAGTTTTTGACCCTAAAACCCAAAAACCTCGCACAGATGTCCTAAAACAACACTTTGTATTAGAAGGACGTATAGAAGAGGCTGCAGCGCTCAAAATTATTAATGATGGAGCAGCCCTTTTACGACAAGAAAAAACAATGATAGATATTGAAGCACCTGTTACTGGTAAGTTGCTATAATTAACCTTCATGTAGTTAGTTGTAAAAATGTTCTTTCTTGATATCATCACATGTAATTTGTTGCTTGCCAACAACAGAACTGGAAATGTTTTTAAAGACATTTTTACTTGAGATTTTTGTTTTCGTTAAAATAGTTTGTAAATTTCTAAATCTTTTTCAAAATTAGGGTATTTTGAAAAAATTTAAATAAGTAAATAAAGCATAACAAATAAATAAGTATAATAAATACAATAATAAATAAGGTGAAAGAAAGAAATTGAAAATATTTAATAGGTTATTTCTTATATTAGTAGTAAATTCTTATTCATCATATAATTTGATGCATTTCTTGTGAGCAGCTTTTGAAACTTTTTGTTGAGCTAAAAATAGTTGTAACCAGAAAAACATTTGGTTCATTTATGTTTATGTGAAAATGTTAACAAATATTACTATAAAAGGAGGAGAAAGAAGACATAAATCTAAAACAATGATTTTCTTTTTCTTTTAAAAATTCAGTCATAACCTTTATTCTGTCTTTAATAGCAATTACTCATTGTCTATTCTGTTATTTTAATATTTAACTATTTATCAGTAAGACTTATTGAAACAAATCATGCTTTTTATTTCTGACATTGTATTGCTTCTGCTTCTAAATTTATTAAAAATATACTTAATTGGGATAATTTCAGATAATTTCAGATTGCAGGATTTTTCTTACTTATCAAGATTATATATACTATTACAGGTTCTGTTCATTTATACAAGTAATATAATATTGCTCCTAGATAAAATATGTTGACTGATAAACTGTTAAGAACATTAGCAAATTAATTATACTTTTGTAAATAAAATTTGGAAAGCAATAGATACATTAAAGTTTAAAAAAGTAGTTAAAATATATTTAAATGATAATTTTAGTTAAAATAATAGCATTTAACTATGTATTCCAAGGAATATCCATTGCATTATTTTCTCAAAAATAATTACTATGGAATGTATAATTATTATTATTTTACAACTGAAATATTTTAATAGAAACTAGTTTAGCTTTTATGCTTGTTGATGAAAAGGGTGCTAGAAATTTGTTTCATGTTGTATATGTATTTCACCATTGGTACTTAATATTTTTCCGATTTGGAGATCAAGCTAGCAAAGGTATATGGGGTCCTAATTTTGAGAATTTAAATTACTATAATATATATAATATGAAAGCTTATTATTATAAAACTTATAAATAAAATGCCTTGATGTCATAATCTCTCTCTATTTTCTTATCAGGTTGATATTTCCAAAATCATTTGAGTTCTATTCTCTCCAGATTGATAAATTTGCTTAGTTATTTTATATGAAACAATAAGGATGTTGCAAGTTTAATTTTAAAATCAACTAAACTATATGATGGAAGTAAATACTTATTTGGAAAAGAATTTATTGGTAAAGAAATCTTATAAACATAATATCATATTTATTATTTAAATTGTTTTTATGTGTTTTCATTTTATGTCCAATTAATTTAATATTGTTATTATTTTTTAAATTCTAGTTAGATACACTTATGAAACTAATTAATGCGAAAATGCTTAAGATTTCATTTTATGGTTATAGAACTTTATATTTTTTAGTTATACTTTTGTTTTTATAATTTAATAAACTCGTGCAATTTTGAAAATATATTTTAGAATTTGCAATTTTAAAACAGCAATAGCGTTCTTTTTTATTTTCATTTTGAAGTATGAGGTAAATATTTTGTTATGCTATGTTAGATATTTTGCACTTTTGTTTTTTGATATTTATTCTTAGAAGAATTTTTCTTCTGATTTTGTTCCAAAAAGCATTTCTTGTTTTTATGTTTAGCACAATCCTACTCATTTAAGAAACTTGAGGTACGTCTGAAGTTGAAGGAGGGAGGGAAAAAAAGTCTCTCTTTTGGGATTCGCTATTTTTAACTACTCTACCCCTGACATCTATAGTTTTGTCACTTCTCCTGTTACACATTTCATTCAAAGCATGCCAGCTTCTGCATTTCTGGTTTCTTAACATTGCATTTTTCACAAATGCTTTAAAGCATGTTAAATTTGTTTGATAAATTAATTTAATTTTTTTTTTTTTTTTTTTTTTTTGCCATTTAGCCATTAAAAAAAGTCAATTAAAACCTTGTGACACAATTTATAGTTTTAATTAAAGATAAAATGAGAAATATTTAATCTCCTAATATTAGTGTATATATTTCTTTATCGTTCCAAGATGAGAAGTTGATGTGGGAGTGGCTGTGTTCCACTCTTTTCTTTATTAAGAGTTGTTTTGTACCTGCTTATTCAATTCCTTTTTTCTGTCTTGAGTAAGCTAGCTTTGCAATATTAACCATCATCTTGTATATGTTTAGTGGAAATTGCTGGGTGTGTCCAGGAAATGGGTGTGGTATGTGGAATCTTAATGCTTTAAACTAGGGCTTGCTGAGGTAGCCTTAGAGATTAATGAAAGATAATAGGGAAATTATTCTAACTGTGTATTGATTATTGCATAGTTAAATAGATGTTAGTTCAAAGCAAAGTTTATAAATACATTTTTTTAATGAGAATTTGGAAGAAAAAAAATGATTTCTTATTTAAGGAAACTAAAATGGAAACATAGTAATGATATTCAATTTTACAGTTAGAGAAGAATCACGAAAGAATTATGGATTTTAAAAAGTTATGACTTTTAATGGGAAAGAAACCGGTCCTTTTTTGTTTACTGTAAGAATAAACAACATTTTAAAGACTATTACTTTGAGAGGCAGAGGGGAAAAATATTTTTATAATACCATCTCAGGTAGAATTCTTGTATTGTTCATGAAGCTGTCCCTCCCCTCAAATATTTATTAGTTATATGTGTGATATATTTATTTTTTAAATTAGTTGGAAGATTTGTCACAATTATTTTATGAAGTTCTGTGCATGCTTTATTTATTGTTATTTTATGCATCTATCAGTTGGGCAGAAAACTTTGAACATTTATAGAAGAAGAAAGTTTGTATAGCATTAAATTATTAGTATTCTGTAGTATTTTTTAATATTGATATACCATCAGTACTTGTATTTAATACATGATATTGATATTTATAATTAATGAATAGAATTTATATTGTACAAAAACAATTATATTTTCATTCAACTTTAATAAATAGCTTACTTTTTTTACTTATTTTTGTAATGCTTCAATTAGCTTTAAAAAGCTAATTTTTTAAAAATTGTACCTTTTTCTCATTTTCTTGCATATATTATTAGTAAAAAAAGAAACTCAAACTGTTACGAAAGTCTATTTTTCACCTAAAATATCTAGCTAGTAAAAAAAAAAAAAATAAAATAATAACTATAGAACCTTTATACTATAATTTTAATTATTATCCAGCTTATAGTTTTTGCTTATAGACAACCACTCTTATTCAAATTATCCTTATTTTAAATGTATCATTGCAGTCATAGAAGGAGCAAAATCCTTTGGACAGATAATGTACTAACCATTTAATATACCTCAGAATAATAATTATTTTAGCAGCATTATAAAAATTTTGATTTTAAGGAAAATAAAAAAAAATTAGTATATAAAATTTTCTTTAATATAGCATTTCCACTATATCCAACCTTATTTTACAAAATTCAGCTTTTACATTTAGCAGAATAAACTTTTCAGTCATTATATGTTTTCTGAATTCTACTCATCCTATAATTTTTTGCCCCATTGCTTTACTATTAAATGAGATTTTAGTGAAAGAAATCAGTGTTATTTAATATGTATAGCGATATTTGTTACACATAGCAGTTACTTTCTCTTGAACTGAACATATTTAACTTTAAAATAGTAAAGTATTACTAAATTTTGAATGAATGTTTGTAATTTTGGTGTTGATTAAGTTTATAACGATACACAGATAATTTGGATGTGAAAGAATTTTCTCATTTTTTTTCTTTTTTTTTGTCCTCTTTTTTTTTTTTTTTTTTTTTTTTTTTTTTTTTTCAAAATGGATAAGCCCAATATGTTATATTAGGGTACTGATTGATATTTATGATCCACAAGTTAATTTGGCAACATTTAGATTGTGATAAGAATTGTCAATTCCCCAATAATAATATAAACTGTCTTGGCAATATATATCAGTTTATTGGTGATAGAATCTGGGAGCCATAAATATTAACAAGTACCTGTATTATTTATATTTTGCAATAGTCATTTTAAACATATGTTTCAGAATAAATAGCATTTGTATTTTCAATAATAATTTAATGATTTTATTTTTTCTTCCCTCAGTTTGTGGTGATATTCATGGACAGTTCTTTGACTTAATGAAATTATTTGAAGTTGGTGGATCACCAGCATCAACAAAATACCTTTTTCTTGGTGATTATGTTGATAGAGGATATTTCAGTATTGAGGTATATTTTTCATATTTAAAATTCTTTCTGTAAATTTCAATTTTTTACATTGTATAAAAAAGTATAATTTTCTTTTTAGTGTGTATTATATTTATGGTCCTTAAAGATCTGCTATCCTACCACATTATTTCTCTTGAGAGGAAATCATGAATGTAGGCATTTAACAGAATACTTTACTTTTAAAACTGAATGTAAGTGAATTTATATTTTAAAACAATTATGTAATGAAAATGATATATTGGCAGTATAATTACATTTAAAATTTTTAGGTAAAATAAAATATTCCGAACGGGTGTATGATGCATGTATGGAAGCGTTTGACTGTTTACCCCTTGCTGCTTTAATGAATCAGCAATTTCTATGTGTTCATGGAGGTTTATCTCCTGAAATCCACACTTTAGATGATATCAAAAAGGTATGTTTTATGGAATTTATAACTAAAAAGTATCATTTGATTGTCTCTGAATTTAATCTTATTTCTGCTATTTGTTTCTTATTTTTTTGAAAAAGTTTATAGTTGAATTAATATATATTTAAATAAAGCAAATTATGTATAAAAATTCAATACATTGATGTACATGTAATTGCTTAAGCATTAAATGGGATTTGAATTTCATACTTGGGTGAGTGTTAATTCTCTAGGATTTTGTGTGTGTGTGTGTGAAATGCATTTATAATTGTAGTGAAAAGTAAATTTCAAGTTTGTGACTAACCATCATTAAACTTCTGTGAGCCTAAGAAATCTATTTTAGGATGCTCATTCTATTTTTAAAACATTTAATTTCAAAATATATATATATTTATAATTTGACATTACATAACTTATAATTTAAAAAAAAATAAAGTTTATAAATATTGTGATTTTGAGGGGAGAAAGTCAGAACACGAACATAATTATTAGCTGTTAAGTGAAAAAAATATTTCACATTTAATCAAGGAAAAGTAGAGGAAATTTCTTTCTTTCTGTAATCATTTTTTTAGATTTTTATTAAATTTAAAACTACACTGCTAGTAAAAAATGTATGCAATGAATTTTAATCTTCTGTAAAAAGTATGCAATTTCTTTCTATGAATTTCTACTTTTATTATTAAGTTATTTTGTTTAATTTTTATGCTATAAATATTTTACTTGTAATATGACTGATTTTTGTTTACTTTGTTTAGCTGGATCGGTTCAAGGAACCACCAGCATTTGGACCAATGTGTGATCTTCTTTGGTCAGATCCATTAGAAGATTTTGGAAGTGAGAAAACTACAGAACATTTTAGTCATAATAGTGTCAGAGGTTGCTCATACTTTTACAGGTAACTTTGTATGTTTTAGATTTTAACATGAGTCGTATGCAATATATTTGGAACTTTTAAGTGTGTTTTTTCTCTTTAGTTTGATTCTTAGTTAAAGCATGGAAAAATATTCTAATTCATTATTTTTTTCCTCCCCCTTATTTCAAGCTATGCTGCTTGTTGTGAATTTTTACAACAAAATAATTTACTTTCAATCATAAGAGCTCATGAAGCACAGGATGCTGGGTAAGTTTTTATAATATTACTTGGATTTTAAATTTGTATGTTCCCTGTAATATTATTTATTGTAATTTTCTTCCCCAGATATCGAATGTATAGGAAGAGTCAAACAACTGGCTTCCCATCTCTTATTACAATATTTTCTGCACCTAATTATTTAGATGTTTATAACAACAAAGGTAATTATATTAAGTGCTTTTAAAATTGAATATAAAATTATATTAGCATTTTTTATGAATGGTGTGTATGTTTTCTTTAACATAATCGTGAAAATGTTAAGTTATTAAGAATTATCGGTATTAAAAATCTATTAATATGTGTAGCTCTTAATTCTTTTTCTGTGTAGTGAATGTAAGAATGATTTTTTTATTTCTAAGCATTTTATTATGGATTTTATACAATTAATGTATGTTTAATAATATGTCATTTGAAACATAATTGCTTTTCATTAATAGATTTAATTATTTGATTTTTATAATTTCAGCTGCTGTACTCAAATATGAAAATAATGTTATGAATATTCGCCAGTTCAATTGTTCTCCTCATCCATATTGGTTGCCAAATTTCATGGATGTTTTCACTTGGTCTCTTCCATTTGTTGGAGAGAAAGGTAAACTGTTTTGCTCTATAGTACTTAATAATATAATTTTCAAATAAGTTTATATTTTCTAATAAGTTAATAATCCTTTATAGGAAGTTTATTTAACCCTTTAACTGCTAATTTTTTTAAAATGCGATTAGATTCTCCTGTTATCTGTTCCTATATGATGTACCATTGTTTGATTTAAGTTGCTCTCTTCTAATTCTGTCTTTACTGTACTAAGATATAACTGTTTTTTAAATAAATACTTGTTTGTGATCAGTCTATTGTATTCTTCAGCTATAGTTGGTTTACTGTTAATAACAAAATCAGAGAGGAAAGTAAGACTCTAAAGGATTTTTCAATATAGGTAGTTGAAACACATTTTAATGATCTGTGCAGTTAAGAAGGGTAATGAATAAGCATTATTACTGTGATAAATTGTTATTTAATGAGTTTGGAAGACGAGATGATACAAACATAATACTATTTCAAAGAGTTTAATGGAAATTATTAATGATTAGTAAAATTTTTAAAAGGCTTACTTCATAGTGACTTTTTATTATTTTCTATTTGATTTGTCAACTTGCCATGATTGTAATGTTTGATTCTTTTTGAAATTCCGTTCTTCTCTTCAATTAGGTATTTCTATAATGGTTTTGATTGGGAAAATGTCAGATTATGAATAGTTTTACCTATGCAATAATATATATTTGTGAAAGTAATTATGTTTTTAAAAGTAAATTAAGTAAATACATCTCACCTATTAGAAGATTATATTCTGCTTTAGGATTCTTTTGCCCTATTTTCCCCAAAATGAGATTTATTATTGTGATGTCTTATTATTTCTTTATCATTATTTCTGGTTTATAAATACTTTACTTGCATTATTTCATTTCTGTTTTAAGACTTCAGATATTTTTCAGCTAAGGGTATATTATTTAAGTCTTAATTAAAAAATATTCCTACCTATTACTTTCACAAATGTTTTTGATGTATAATGATTGCCTCATCATTCAATATAAGTTTTTTAAAAAAGAGAGGAATATATATATATATATATAATTTAGCTGCAATAATAAAATGAATGTACTAAATGCTTATTAATTTTAGCTTCTTTTTTTTACACACACACAAAAAAAAAAATGTTATGCAGTTAATTTACTTTAAGTTTATTTTGTATGATAATTTTAACATTTTGTTACTGTCAGTATGTACTTGCTACAAATTTGCTAATTTCTTTTGTTTCTTTTTCTTTTTTTCAAGTAACTGAAATGCTAGTCAATGTTTTGAATATTTGCTCTGATGATGAATTGATGACTGAGGGTGAGGAGGCATTTGATGCCGAAGGTAAGGAAGAAGGTGATTATAAATTTAAGTATAAGCCTGAAGTAGTTTTAGTCTGTAGGTAACATTAGCGCTAGATAAAAAAGGATTTTACATAGCGCTTTTAGGTTTATAGTCGTAGTTACATAGTTTGGCTAAATACAGCATATGATTTTTTAATAGTTTTCAGTTGCATGTTAAAATATATAGGATATTAAAAAGACCAAGAACTTATCTAAAGAAAATTAACTATCATTTCAGTCTTTCTAAATTAATGATGTGTAAACACACAAAAAGAACTTATACTCTTTATCAGATAAAAGATTAAAATAGAGTAGTAGTAGTGTATTAATTCAGCTTTATTTTTGTTGGAAGTTAATAAATGATTAGAAATTTTGTTGATGCATTTATTATTTTTATTATTGGATGTCATAAGCAAAGTGGGGCTGAAGCAACAGAAGCTTTAATTCTTATAAAACTATAACTGTTAGAAGTTCTGAATCTTTAGGGTTAATTTAAAGAACTGATGCTTTCAGTTGTGGCACCATTAAAAGTATTGTTGTAGGAGATACAATTCATATTAAAATTAATATGTTATGTTCCAAATGTAATGAAATTAATATGTTAATTGTAAAAAATATGTTGCATATTTGTTACCATTCTTAATATTTGAATGATTTTTCATAGAATTGCCTAGTTTTTGACAGAGTATAAGATTTCATAGGATTGATCAGATTTTTTTTTTATTACTTCCCCGAAAATTCTCTCTTTTTAAATTGCATTATTGTACCTGCAAACTGGTTAAAATAGATTCGCCCTTTTTATTTGCTGGATCCTTGCTATTTTTTATTGTTTAGGTTATTTAATAAATGTACATTGACAACATCTTAAAACATTGATGGTACATGAGGAGGTCCTGTATCATAAATATATTACAACTTTGGTAGATACTTTTGCTGTATAATTTTTGTAGATTGTTTGGCATTTTGAGAGCTTTGCCATTTGAATTTTAACACTTATCCAATCATTGACTGTATTCAAAGCTTTATGGAATGACTTATTAACCTTAGGAAACTTATTAATAAAACTTTTTGAACTTATTCAATAATCTCTTATTTTGATACATTAATTTGCAATTCCCTTAACTTTCATTTGAAATTAGTCCTTTTGTGGGCATTTTTTATTAGACAAATAGTAAATTTGCTTATCTAAAAATGGCATGTTTTATATAATGGATTATTTAACTCTTTGAAACCTGATATGTTTTGAAAATTATTATATATTTTATAAGCAAATAATTTTTATACTTGTTAATGTATATTTTTTATATATAAAATAGACTTTAAATAACATTTTAATTCAAGGTTTATTGTTTTACAAATATCTTTAAAAAATTGTTGCTGCTTAAACTTTTTTTATCTGATTATCAAATTTTTATTTCCATTCATCTCAGCTCTAATGTTTTAAGACTTTTGTTTAACATTATTTAAATGAAGATCTAAATCTTTTATTTTTAGAAATTATCTGTTTGCTATAAATAAAAGATATATTTAAAAGAAAAATGTTTCCATAGTAATTTTTAATTTTAACTATCAATAATGAACTATTAGTCAAATTGCTAAATAAATAATTTAAAAAATTCTAACTAATTATATGTCACACCGTTATGTTTTATAATTTATGGATGTTGCTTATCTTACTCAGTACTACTTTCATAAATTCTAATCATATGTTTAAATATAATTGCATACAAACTTCGATGCTAGAAATAATAACATAAATAAAAACATGGCTTTGCAATAAAAAAATTGAAAATAAATCATTGTTATTTAAAGTTAAAATATGTGATAATTGATATCTGTTAAGAGGGAGATCTCATAATATACCCAGGATTTTAAAACAAATTTTATCTCGGCTGTCTGTGACTGTATTTTCATTCTTTTTTATGATAATTGTTTTTTCCTTCCCTCCTCTCCCCCTCACAAATTTTCATATTTCATTGCCTTTAAGATGATCTTTGATAAAATATTTATAAAATTTTAATAAAATAAAACTTTAATAAAATATTTTTGCTATAGATAATTTATTTTAATCATTTAAAAACATATATTTACAATCAAAAGTTTCTTTCTAAAAGTTTTACCAATAAAATCCTGAATAAGTCACATTTTGTTTATATCTTTCTTGTTGGAGTAATTTATTCTAAATTGTATGTTATGTATGCTGTATTTAGTCAATTATTTTTGCTTCCTTAGAGTAAAGGCTTATACTTCAGCAATAAAGTATTAATGCTTTAAAATAGTTTTGTTTGAATGCATAACTTTGAGTATGTATGTTTTTAAATACTTTTTTCATGATTTGTGACTGTTTATTTATGCTAGTGCTAAAATAATCATTTTGAATGGTATTTAAATAGTGCATAGGCTAGAATCTTAGCAATTAGGAAGTGCATATAAAAACTTAAAAATATTTGATTTCCTGCTTTTCTAGGAAATTTATAATGATTTGCATATGATGAAAAAAAACAATGTGTTTGATATTAGTTAAACTTGTATATATTGTATTCATTCATCATTTCATTGTTTGCAGGCTCATTCAAATAAATAAATAAATGAATTAAATTATCTTTAAACAAAGATATGTCAATATAAAGGAGAAAAATAATTTATACATTTGTTTTTAATTCACATCATTTGAAATATGAGATTCTGCATGCTAATTATTCACATAACTATTTATTTGTAATTAGTTATTTTTCAAACTTTGATAAAAATTTGAACTAATAATTCTATTATTATCGAACTTGAATAATTACTGTAAGTGTGCATGTGGGCAGCAATCTATTCTTTATGAGCAGTCTTTTTTTTTTTTTTTTTTTTTTTGCTAATCAAAAGAGAGAGAAATTATGAATAAACAAATTAATTCAAAGAATTTTGATAATTATTTAAAATTTTTATGTAAAATAATAAATTAAATGGTCACATAGAAACATCATAATTGAAACTTTTAAAGGCAAGTTAGGAATAACAAAGTGATGGGGAAAAAAAAGAAAAAATCTTTATATCAGCCAATAAAAAAAAATGATTTTGTAGTTTTTAAAAATGGGGATATATGTATATATTGGGTTGGAGAATAAGTTCGTAGCGTTTTTATTAAAGACTTTTTTGAAGAAACTCATTAGTAAAAGCAATCGATTATGTAGCTGTTGTTTATGACCTCCTCCCACCTCTTGACCAAGTTGTTGGTGCCGTTCCGCCAAAAATCGTCCGGTCTAGTTTTTAAGATCACTTTATTGTCAAAGGTAGCGCCCCTCATATAGTTCGACAGGGAGTGGAAAAGATGGTAATCCAACGACGCAAGATCCGGAGAATAGGGGAGATGCTGAAAGACCTCCATTCAAGCTCTTGGAATGCGGGTTTGACGACTTGTGCAACATGGGGCCTGACATTGTCGTGAAGAAGTATGGTTTGGCCTTGTCGGTGGGTTCTTTTCAGTTGCATAGCCTCTTTCATTCGGTGTAGCTGGGCTATGTAGAGCCCCTAGGCAACCGTGATATTCCTTTTGAGCATTTCCCATAGCATGCCCTCCCAAACACATATCATTGTCTTTGGATAGAGGTCAAGCTTGGCCTTTTCCATGCTGCAGACTTGCTTATGACACCTCGGTATTTGTTGCAAATGTCCCTGTTGCTTAAGCAGCTTTTTGGCCTGGATGAATAGTGAAGAAGAGCAGGTGTCAAAAATGTTGATTTTTACCTCCTGGATATTCCATTTCTAAGCCTTAAAAGTAATTAAAAATTAAATTACTCAAAAAGACGATTAGCACAGTTTTGTTGAGCAGAAAGAGCTCTATCGAATGTATACTACACACTTTGTCAAACAATAAAAAAAATCTTACGTATGATGAGCATTATTTAAAAATAAGGGAAAATATATGTTTTAAAGCACTAATTTGCAATTTTTGCATGAAAGGATAAAGGATTTGATTTTTGTGTGTGTGTGTGTGTTATTGATTCTCAACATAGAAGGAAAAATAACCAATGGATTTTAAATGTTGCATTTCCCTCTTTGAGTTTCTGAAGCTTGAAAAATTCTTACCAAAGAAAATAGATCAGTCAGTGTTCATTGAACCTTTGTAAACAATCATCATTATGAGTGGATAAAAATGAATCTTAGCCAAGTCTGAATGTTGTCATCTAGTTCTGTCATACGCCAAATTTTAAAACCTGGCCTTCTTTGGAAATGTCACTTAATCTGTATATTTTGTAAAGAAATCAATGCTCAAGATTTAAATTATTCTTACAATTTTTGTATTTAAATATGATAGCCATAAATAAATATTCAGAAGGAAATTTTTTTGTTCAACAAGCCTTTTAATATTGCTCTATCGTGAATCATTGTTATCTCCGTCACTATGCCATAATATGCATTCATAAAGAGGCTTTAGATTAGTTGTATGGGGAAATTTTAAAAAAATTGAATCTTGTTAAGAAACATTTATAAAAAATATAATCAAGAAGTAATTATTAATCAATGATTTTATTATCATTGATAAAATGAATCAATTTACCAAAAATTTAAAATAGTTAATGAAATTTAAAACCTTTTCCTTCTAAACTTTTTGAGTTTTTATTCAAAACTCTTGAATACTTTTAATTTATAAATCCTGAATTAGAATTAAATTTGCATAATTGTATAGTAAAATTATAATTTTTCTGAATAAAATTTTAATAATTTTTCAATTGTGACTTTTTTTTTTTGACTGGGTAAATTACTACCAAAGTATTTCTATTTAAAATGTTATATAATATATTGAAATAATAAAATATGAGTGAACCAAAAACAAAACTGCTGAAGAATTTAAATGTTTAAAATAATTTTTCTATAATAATTCTTAAGAGTTTTGCAATTCTTAAAAAAAAATTACCTGTTCTGGTTTATATTAGGTATTTCTTAGTTTTTATCTTAAAAAAATAACCATTCTTAGGCACTCTATATACTGTGTAACTGCCATAAAGTGTATACATGCATCCATGCAGAAATCATTTTATAGATATAATTAATATTAAACATAAATAAATGTGATTTCTTTTTTTTAAATTATTTTTCTTCTTGTTGATGAAGTTTAAATGGATTGTTAGGATTAGTTATTAATTGAAACTTTTTGAAAGTGTCAAATAATTGGAGAAACAGTTATCTATTCTTTTAATAAAATAATTCACTATTTTGCATTAATTTTGTTTTAAAATTACAAAACAAGAACAAGATTTTTTGTTCACCCAAATCGTTTATTTTTGTTCTGACTATAATGATTGCATTATCATTGTGATGTGTTATGTATAGAAGTAGTTTTTTAATTGTAAAAATATACTTTTTTTATATGTGACCATTTAATGAATGAGATCATATTCAGATTCTATTTAATTTATGATGTATTAATAATGTACTCATTATTTAATATTCAGATTAAAATTTGAAATTCATCCTAATATAGCAAATGCAAATTTTTCTGTAATATTTGATATTTAGTATTTTTATTTACTAATATAACATGTTATAAGCATGTTCTTTTGTAATAATTAAAAGAAAAAGCAAGTCAATGTTTTATTAGTCATTTTATGCTCATCTTTAAACTTTTAGTGTTAAATGCTTGATGTTTAAAGAAATGTTATTTTTACAATGTTGTATTTCTAATTCTTACACCATTTCAGATTTTTTTTTATTGACCTTAAATGAAATTTTTAAAAAAATATTAATTTTCATAATCAAGTATAAAATAATGAAATGTTAAAAATAGACTATTGAGCATCTTTGTCTATTTAATACCTGTATTTTTTAATGTTAATATTTATCAAAATTAAATGAAATATATTGAAAAAAATTAAATAGTATTTGTTGTCTCTTTTTGAATTACATTTTCTTAAAGGAGTCTTAAAATTTATTAGTAAAGTTTTTCAGAAATTAATATTTAAAGAATGAATTATCTTTTGAAAAATTTCAGGATTAATTAATCTTGCTACTGATGAGTAATTTAAAAAATTAAACATTTTGCTGCATTATTTTTGCCTGAGCATACAGTATTTTTAGGCATTTTTTAAAGACTTTTTGCTTGCCTTAATTTAGCTTGCAGAAAGAAGAATTGAGCTTTCTAGGCAAAAAAAGTTTTTCATAGCAGTTCGCTAGTGAATGAATGTCTAAGCCTGCAAGATGAGCATTTATTTTTTATAATTATTTGAGAATTTACAGATTTTTTGTTTTTGAATTTAGTTTTGTACAAATGTGATTTTAATAGATTTACCATCCATGAAACTGACATGTAATTTTTTTCTCTTTCATTTCTCATCCACTGCCATGTGTAAGTGCACTTAATTCCTCCTGTATGTGCAGTAGCTAGTGTTGTGCACTGTTGAGTCATGTGGATGTGCTTTTTAGACACTTGTGTTTGCAGTATCAATTGTTTGGTGTTGTGTTTTTTTGGAAAAAGCAAAGTCATTAATTCTGGATACACTGAATTATTTTTGTTTCATCATATTTTATAAATTTCTCAGCTCAAACTCTTTTTACTTGTATGAAAATGTAAAAAGAATGATACTGTTTAAAAAAATCATAAAGAATATATAAACATATTAGTTTTTAAAATCTGCATCAAAACAACTTTTTATTGATTTTTTAAATTAAACATTTCCCTTTATCTAATTCTCTTTATTATTAATATGGGTAGCATTTTTAAATGTTTATGGGGGAAATGTTCTAATATTAATAAATTTTTATGTTTTATAAAGAACCAGGGCATTTTTTTTTCCTTCTATGATTTTTTTTTCTCAACAAGCTATTTTTTTTTCTTTCCCCCTCAGTAATTGTAAAATTCGAATTGTAGTCAAAACTTAATTTTTTTTTACTCATTCAGAATGCATGGACTGGATTATATTGTGTATTTAATGATATAAAGTGGATCATTCTTTCTGCTTGAGAAACATTCATGAAGTTTCAATTGATTTGAATTCACTATCTGTTAGTTTTGTTGAACAATAAAATAATGTTAATAAAATAATTTAAATTAAATGTTTAGCATGAACTCTAAAATAAATAAATAAAAAATAACTGCATAAAATTTCTTCTTTTTCTTTTTGTGTAATTTGAGAATTTATTGATTTTTTTCATGGGAAAATTTCTTCTGATAGATTTTTGTGCATGATAATTTTCTTAATTTTCCCAAAAATATCTTTTCAAGGAACTGAATTGCTGAGATTGAACTGTGAGGATTGCATAAGCCATATGGTTTATTCAGCAATTTGCATTTTGCGATGTGAAACTTATTAATTGTTCAATTGATTTCAAAATAATCGAGTATAAAACAGATATATCATTTATTGTTATTACTTCTGTTCCATCCATATTTGATGTTGTTTTCCATCCAATTTCTCAGAAGAGTATTCAATCTGTTTTCTGAATTAGAGTTATAAACCTAAAAAAAGAATTATTTGGAGAAAAAAGAAAAAACTTTCTTTCATTTTGGAAAATGCTTTCTATCATATTTTCTTATACATTCTCCAATAAACTTGATTTATTGTGGTTTGCAGGTTTCCTTTAGAATGACGTTTGGGTTTATCTTTTAAATAATTAATTTTTTTAAAATCACTGATATTTTCAAGAGGAATAAAATTAAAAAGTTGATTGAAGTACTGTACTTTACTTTCATGGATGTGTATTATTGTTTTCAGTGCTAAATTTTTGCATGATTTTCTCTGTAAAGTAGTCAAATGATACCAAAGCTTTTAAACATTAAAGCTTTTAAATATTGAAGTATGCATGTTTCTTTTAAGCTTCTTTTTATATAAGCTAATGTTTAACTCTGGGATGAAATAATTTTTAGAAATTTTTTCTTCTTCCATAATTAAACATGAAATAAATGATTGATCCATTTCATTTTTGTAAACAGAATAATACATACTTCTACATTTCTGACAAATGTTAGAAAGTTTAACAATCAATTTGCTTAAAAATGATTTTTTTTTGTTTATTTGATATGGTAATATATCTTTTCCCTCCTTTTTTTTTTCTTAGTTCCCATACTTAAAAAAATATTGCATGCATTCATATATTGTTTTAATTTATTATAGAGTCTAGAATTAACTTGCATTTTTGTGCTGCAATTAAAATTCGTGTTATATAGGCATTTTACCTTGTTTGACTTTTAGCTCTAATTTTACTTCTGCAGAGATGTGCATACTGCTCAGTCTTGCATGTTGGCCAAATGCACATTGAAAAGCAAAATATTGCTTGTTATGTTCAATGTTAATAGTGATTTCTAATATTGACTTTTAGTGTTGATATTGATTTCAATTTGTTTTCGTATAATATTATGCTTTAAAAATATATTTCTACATTTAAAAAGAAAGTGATGCCCCCCCTCCTTCACTTCTAAATTTTAAAATCAAGAGGCTTAAAAAAAATTCATTTTTTTGTATGTGTTTTTTTATACAGTTTTTAAATCCACTATGGTATTTTCCATTTTTATAAAATTAAAGTTTTGACTATGCATATTAATTTTTTTACATATACTTTTTAAATCATAAAAATTAATATATGGGTTTTAATATATAAATGTATGACTTTAATGACTTTGCTTATTGGTGTTTTTGAGTGTTAAATATTTTAGTTAAATAAAAGTTACATTGTGTTAAATAGATGTTGTGTTTATGTAGTTGTATTTGGAATTGTCATTTAAAAAAAAATTTTTATTTATTAGTTGAAAGTAATGTAATTCTGATCATTCAGTTATGGCATTGATAAATTTATATGTGCAATTTTATAATTATTAAAAAATTAGTAATATATGTTACAAAAATATAAAATTGTGGTATAAAAAAAGCTTAAAACTTAGTGAATTTGGATTTTTTTTTAAATGACATTTCTTTTGTAGAATAGATGTGCTTATGATTGTTTTTGGAAAGAAAAAATGTTATTTTCTAAATGTTTACTAATATTTTTTAATGGTTTAAACTCGGTGTTTTTCTTTAAGTGTTGTAGTGCTTTTATGTAATAGATTTTAAAACTGCATTTTGTTTTTTGAGTGTTTTGTTTTTATAAGAATTAAAATTAAAAGGAAAAATTTAAATTTTTGTTCCAACTAATATTTTTGCATTCATTTTTGTTTGTGATGCTGAATTCTAAAGCTACTTAAAATATTTCATTTTTTGTTGTTTTGCTTGTATTCATAGTTAAATATCTTGATTGCATTTTTGATATATTTATCATTAAAATGTTAATTTTTAAGTAATAATAATTATTTTTTTAGCGGCTGCTTCAGCATCAGTTAGAAAAGAAGTGATTCGTAATAAAATTAGAGCCATTGGAAAAATGGCTCGTGTATTCTCAGTGCTGAGGTAAGATAATCTTTAATTTTTTTTATTTCATTAAATTATGTTTTGTGATTTATTATACCTAAACTTTTGTTTAGGAGATTAAGAATTATGTATTACAAAATTCTTTGTTTCATATTTCTAAAAATAAATGTTCATCCATGGTCTGTTTCTTATCAAAAGTATCTTAACTTTGATTTGCCTACTGTAACAATTTAATTTATCCTAGTTACTTTACATATTAAAAAAAAATACAGATACCAAATATTTGTATTTTAGAGAGGAAAGTGAAAGTGTTTTGCAATTAAAAGGCCTTACTCCAACTGGTCAACTACCTATTGGAACTCTACAAGGTGGGAAAACCTCTATTAAAAATGGTAAGTGTTTGAAAAACTATGATTTTATTCTTTTTTCTTGCATTCTAAATCCTTATGAAACTTACTCAGTAATAAATTAATTATATTCTACAAATCTGTCAGTAAAAATTTGGATTTGTAATTTGAAATCACAAGTTTCAATAAATTAAGAATTTAAATACTTTTTAAAAAAACTCATGAAAATAATACAGATCTTAAAGAAAATTTAAATTCCTTTATTGATATTAGTTTAAAATGTTTAGGGCAGTCAGTGCTTTTTGTTTAACGAATATATCATTAATCAAATTGCTTTTACATCAAAATATGTATTTTTTCAAAAATTATGTAAATATATTAGAAGTTGAAATTTTTATGCAGTGATGAAGCTCAATTTTTATCATAATATATGATAACATTTTAAAAACATTTTGATAAAAGAACTTTTATCTTTGTCTAAAGCTCTTGCAGGATTTTCTCCTAACCACAAGATAACCAGTTTTGAAGAAGCCAAGGGACTGGACAAGATCAACGAAAGAATGCCACCACGTAAAGATGGCCCCCCTACTCCTCAGGGCTCTGGTGATGAAGCTCGTGGGGGTTTGCCACATGGTGTGAACAGTTCATGAGAAATGTCATTGTTATGTTTTCGAGCCTTGGGAAACCCTCGCTTTTACCAAGGGCTCGATTTCGCTTGGGGACGGACGTCACGTTTGCAATTTCGCAAAAGGCGCACTCCTTACTCAGAGCGCCATTCAAAACGCTGTGGGACCCTATCACATGGTCTGTCCCCATAAACTCTTCAGATTACCCTATTCTCTGCTTCGAGTGTCTTATACACCAAAAGTTCGGGCCTCCTGGTGAGTTGTTGAGGTGTCTGGTGTTCATGCATATATTTCTTCCTTAAGTGCCAGTTTTTGTTACTTTTATATACTTTTTGTTATTAAATTTGACACTTTTAATTATTGAGGGATCCAACACTTATGAAGTTTCACTGCATAATTGATGAATTGATTTTAATTTTATTGCAGTTGAGATGAAAAACTGCCTGATGTTTTTTCTATTTCTATTTTTTTAAAAAGAAAATCTCATTTTTTCCCTGTGTTGATAATTTTATTTGTTTGTGTATGTACTGCATTGTTTCTATCTCCTTCTCAAAGTCCTTGAATTTTGTAACCTTGTTATTCCACGCTTTTGTGGCTTTTTTTTTATTTTATTGAAAGTATATTATTATATTAGAACATCACCTCAGCTTCTCACCAGGTATTGCTCTCCAGTGCCCCCACAGCATGGCTTTATATAGTTATTGCTCTTTTACACACTTTGAAACTATGTCATTTGTGTAATGGTTTGGATTGAACTACAGTGAGAATGTAATCAAGTTTTTGTCTCAAGATCCATAAAAGCCAAGTAATTTGTGAATAAATACCCATTCACTTGTCCATGGCTTTAACATTCTAAGATAAAACTTATCTAATGGAGATGTATAAAAAAATGTATTATAAGGATTGGTTTTTAAATGTAATGCATTATTGAATTGTTTTAAAAGTATATAGCAAATTTTCTCTTCGGCCTTTTCATACTGCTATAATTCTATTACTGTTTAATAAAAGCTGTTTTGCCATATACAAAAGATATCCGCCGTATTTCCTATATAAAAGCTTTAAATTCTGAAATCAAGATAATATGAAAGAGTTTATTTTTCATTTTGTATAAGCTTTATTCCAAGACTTGATTTTAATCTATATAAATTTTAGTGAATATCTAAAATTCTGTTTATTAAAAGGAAATCTAATGCTGGATTTAATTCATTTGATGTGTTAAATCTAAAACGAGAATATCAATATAAAATTTATTTTTTATGGCTTTTATGGATTAATTTTGAGAAGAAACTAAAGCATAAACTACATGCATATCTCAGACTTTTCCCTGCCATATGTGCATGTTTCAGCTGACTTGCCATTATGCCTGCATGCCGGATGTCTTCAGTCTTGGATTGTTTTTACGATTTGATTGTTTTAATAATGCCAAAACATTATGGGGGATGCATCTATTCACATGATTTGGAATAAGATTTCAATTATTTTTAAATCTATTGATATATTGTTGTACAGATTGTTAAATTTGGCTTGCGCCTTACCAATTGTTAGGTTTTAATTCTTAAAAATATTTTAGATTTTTGATGTTACATTTTCAGGGAGATAAGGCAGTTTTATTTCAGGTTGCTAAAAATTTAGCCTGCTTCTGCCTCTTTTAAAATATTTTAAAGGCATTGTTTCTTATTCATTGGAAGTCTATTGTTATCCATTCACAATTAACAAATGCAATTTGAATTCAAATTCTTTTAAAAATTTGAAATTTATTTTTTAATTAATTATATGTTGTGGACAAATATCTAGCACACTTTTATCTGTTTTTTTCCCCTAATAGATATGCTTTATTTTTAATGTAAAAGAAAAAAAAAATTGTCATGAAAGTCATTTTTTTAAATGAACAGTTAGCTGATACAAGTAAATATTTTTTAAAATGTTGAAATACTTTGTCAGAAATTCAAAATTATTTTTCTGTTATATAATTTTTAAATTGATATTTCTAAGGGGTAGGATTTTCAAACTTTGATGTTCCATATATTTTCCTAATTATTTAATTATCTTCTTTAAGTTGTGCTTCTTCCTTCAACACTTTATTTTTTATTTGCCATTTAATTTTTTTAAATTGGTCCTTTTAAATGATATCCTGTGCTTATTTTGTCTGAGGCAGTTTGCTGGGATATGGTAAGGTTTGCATATCGCCATCTAGTCAGTAGCCTCATCGATAAACTCCCTGTGCCATTCCTGTCACTTGAAGAGGTAGCTTTGTAACCTCAAATGTGTACTTTTATGTGATCATCAAATATTTGTTGCTTATTTGTGACTAACAATATTGTTTTTGGTTTTTTTTTAAAGTTTTTCCAATGGGGAAAACAGTATGGTTTGTGAATAAGATGAAAAACGTGACAGCTTGTTCTTGTTGCAATAAGAACTGTGCAATTATGTATAACTGAGTTCTGATTTAGTGTTAAAATACGTAGCAGTAATTATTATTTTAAGGAATGCAATAAATCTGTGAAGTTTTGGAATTCAACTGAATCTAAATACTTTCTTCATTCTAAGATTATAACTTGCTCTTCCTCTTGAACACACAGTTAATGTTCGAAATTGTAAATTGCTTCATGCAATTTTTCATGTGTTAATATTTGAAACATGAGTTAGGTGAAGTATGAAATTTACTGCAATGTAATTTTGAACATATTTTTCTGATTTTGAATTCTAAACCTTCACAATTTGCATGTTTTAAAACTTTTAGTTCATTGCAGCATTTTTTTAACAAGTTTGTAAAACTAATATGTTCACTTTGAGTGTGGAAATATATGTAATTAGTTAATGTTTCGTCCTTTCATCTTATTTCTTGTTGAGAATTTCAAGATTGCGATCTTGTTTGTAGACCTTGTTAAACATTTAATGTTATTAATACGCTTGATATTTGTTGGATTTTTTTTTAGGTTTTATGTTTGCTATTTTATTTTAAAATAAGCAAAGCCATGGAGCGTTCGATTTCATATTTATTATCTGTGTAATATTGATTTGAAATGTGCTGGTGTGAATATTATTTCTTTTTGTGTGTTATTCATGTACAGTATTTTTCTTCCTAACAAAAAGAAAAATGTGGTTACTTGCTAGGCACTTTAAATGCAAGTGCCTTAGCACAACAATGACAGAACAGCAATAGACATTTTTGTGTGGAATAGATTTTGTTACTGATTCCTTTGTGTATATGTTCCCAGACAGTGACAAAGTTAAAACGACTATGTATATCTTTTTTGAGTTTTAAATGTACATTCAAATGATCTCTACCACATTATGTTATTTCAGCACTATTGTGCTGAATTATGTACATATGTTTATAAGAAGTTTATTGAAAAGTAAAGATATTTAAACTGATATAGTGCATCTGTAAACCTTATTGCCATAGAAAATTGCAAAGAGCTATTTGAAAAGAAAAGTTGTTGAATTGTGTTTTTATTGGTGCTGAGAATTTTTAGCTTTTACATTCAACACTTATGTGAATGGAAGTAAAACTTTTCTTTCTTTTCTTTTCTTTTTTTTTTTGGCACCAACATTTACTGATTTTTTTTCTTTTATAAAAAGTTAAATATATTTTACTTCCTTGTAAAACAATGTTTTACAAACAGTTACTCATTTATGTTAAGTCATTTATTTACTCATATCCATTGTAAGTGTTTCACTCTCTCGATAGAGCTAAACATATTCTATGCAATGTATCAAGTAATGAAATGTCTAGAGAATTATTTTTAGTTAGAAATGGAAATGATATATATGTGTGTTTGATGCAGAACTAAGACATATAACTAAATGTTATTTTTGCACTGCAACATTTCTAACAAAAAAAAAATTTTGCCAGTTTTTTAGGCATGTTTTGCCCATCCAAAATGTTGCTCTGTGCTTTTTTTTCTCCTCTTTGGTCTAGTTTTCCAGTGAATAACCTTACGAAATATAATACTCTTTTCATAATAAAAGATTATCTTTGTCATATTTGACTTTAAATTGTTGGGATGCATTCTTGTACATAAGGTTATCTGTGCTGTTTCAATTTAGATTTTTAAAACATGTAGCACAGTTTTTAGTAATTAAAACATTTTCAAATTCTACTGATATACTCTATTGCTAAGGAAATGCACCCAGCTATTCATACCTAAACTCTTTCAACTCTGTGTTTAAAAGTACTAGACGGAAGTACAAGCAACCACATTAATTTAACATATATACATACATATATCTAGAATATTGTGTGCCACTCTGAACTATCAGTTTATCTACTGTTACTTGCTTCCAGCTCTAAATTCTATTCTTTACTATGATGATCAGAAGAAAGCTGTAAAGACTTTTGTATAAGGGACTTCATAAAAGGATGAAAGCTGGATATACTTGATGCAGATTTTTCATTGTTTTTTATTTTGGGAAAGTTATGTTATGGCTAGTCAAAGTTGTGAGGTTACCTCAATCCATCTATGTCCCATAAAAGCTGAAGTTCCAGATTTTGCTATGTGCACTATCAACAAGTATATGCCTCAACTATGTGTGTAAGCTTGTATAAAACGTCAATTGTGTTACATATTGTTGATCGTTCTCTAAAATCTTAGCACGTGGACAGGTTGGCTTGATTTGGCAGTTAAAGAAATTAACCTTGAGTGCCTTAAAGTGTGCCACTAAATTGCATTGTTTCATACCGTCTGATTAATATATGTTAGTTTACATTGTGTATGTTAGACTGTTTATTAGGTGTGGCTTGTGTAATTTGATGTGAGGTTTTAGTGTAGAAACCTGTAGTGATAACTCTTATATATTGTACTTTAGGAGATATCTTTATAAAAGAAAAGTACTACACAGAAAGGTTTGTTATTTTATGATAAAGCATTAAAATACAATTCTGAGGGAACTAATTTCCTTTAAAAATGTATATTTTAATGTAAAAAAAACCCTCTTGCAACACCTTTGAGTTAATTTTCCTGGTTGTGTGATTTTCTTAAATTAATTTTGGCTGTATTTATAACATTTTGTGAAGTTTTATAAATACACATTTTTAGTTAAATAAAAATTTTAATGTGTATGAAAAATTAAAAATTTAGGAGGAAGTTGAAAGTCAAGTGTTTAAATAAGTTCTCTGCATATCTGTGTGCCTGATGAGAAATATTAAATAACAAAGGTTCTCAGTGTTTCCATTTTGTGTGTTGTGCACATGTGTAGCCATCTGCATATATTAAGCCAGCCTGTCCATTTCACCTTACATATACACTCTACAAGTTCTGCACTTGTCATCTCCTTGTATAAAGAAGTAAAACCCTTTTTGGTGTTTTTGTGTACTACGAGGAAAGCAACATATAATAAAATGTTTATCTTCTCATAAAATTCTAAAGATTATCCCATACATGGATACTTATATCTTATCTTTGTAGAACTGAAAACTGCTCAAATTTTGATGTAGTTTGGTGTATTATTTTAAAATGTGCGTCTTAATGCTGCATCTGATACAAAATATTGAATAAATAAATCCTTTTGACTTTTGAGCGATTCACTCTTTTTGTGCATCACAATTTTAAAATTGATTAGGGATAAATAGTTTGACAAATAATATATCGCTTTTAATTAATTGAAGATTTTCCTGAGTGCTTCAACTGAAAAGAAAATGCCAGCTAAATCAAAAGATAGTATTTGATAAAGAATTAGGCTTGGTATTCTTTCCTCCATGACAGCCAATTTTAGAATGTTATAATATTAATTTTTAATTGACAAGTTGTTTAATGTATAATTTGTGCAAGTACTTCTAATCTAAATTTCCAATTTTTTAACCAGTAAATTTTCCAATAAAAATATATTCTTAATAAATTATGATTAACAGAATGCATTACATAAATTATTTTAAGATGTATTGGCTGCCAATTGATGAAATATGGTTCTTTAATAGGAAAATTGATAGAAAGTATATAAGATAAGTATTCACAGTCAATGTGCATTTTTAGATTTTTTTGTTAGTTGTTTCTAAAAAGAAAGCTATTGTGAAACTTTAGAGCATCAATAAATTATTAAAAACAAAATAAATATTAAAAAAATATTTGTTAAAACTTTTAAATTGGAAACGAATTTATTTTGACATTAAATAATAAATTTCACCATTTTTTTTTTTTTTTAAATAAAAAAAAGGCATCTGTGCAGAGAATGAAGACAAGCAGGTGCAATCTTTGAACACCTATCTCAGAAGGATAAATATTTAACCTTTCAAGTGGGACAGAACCAGTTTTTCTATGTTGATCCTTTTTTAAAGACTTTAGTAAGTATGTAAATTAACCTATTAAAGATATGTATAGGGAATTGCATAGTAAACAATTACAATTGGTGCACTTGTTACCTTACTGCAAGGCATATGAAATTTTTTAGTCAAGTTTTGTAACTTCTGTTTAATATTGTGATTTAGAAAGATATTGATGAAACAAACGCTTTCATTTCTGTTCAGTGTTTATTATTCATACGATTACAAAAACATTTAGTGTTGCTGTCAATAAAACACCATGCACAATTGAATCTTTGTGGCAGCATGTATTTGTAATATATATATTAAGATATATATATATATCAGAACTTATAAGGTGAAAATAAACTATGTGATGACTTCAACTATTGTAGCACAATTGTTTGTTGTAATATAGTACTGTTTAAAGTTTCTATGATCTGTAAAATCCTTGCCTTCTCTCTTTATAAGACCAATTTGAAAAACAATTGTGTTTTTATTTGCATATCAAGGATCGCTCTTAAAATATTTGCCTCACCTAGTGCAATACTTTCATAGCTTTTAATTTACTAATCGCTTAGTAGTCCTGTAAATTTGTAGATTTATAAAGCAATCAAAAGTTGGTTGAGTTTCCAGTCTTAACCTTTACGTGTGAAACAAACGGATGCAAGAAACTGTTTCTCTTTCTAGAAAGATACATGTAGAACAATGATACTTTTGTATCTATGTAGTTCTGATTGTTATAAATCTAGCAGTTTTTCTGTTGTTTCTATGACATTTATGAGGTGATTAGGCTGATTTTTATTTAATTTCCACTGCTAACTTTTAAAAGTGTTAGTATACTTTTATATTATTATCTTGTTAAAATTCTATCACCAATTAACTGCTGCAGGATTCTCGTGATATCTGTTATAAAGTGTGTTGTCTGTATTTTTTTTCTAGATTTATTTCATAACAAATTTTAAGAAAGATAGTGCGATTCTAGTAAAAATGTTTTTTGCTCAAACTCTACAAAGGCAATGTGTGTTCGAAGATACTTCTTTTAGTTGATATATAAGTATATTGCTATTGAATTAATTTATTTTTATTAGCTTATAAAATTTTGATAGCGAATGGGATAAGTTATATGATCCACACACAATGCCTCTGTAGAACCTAGGTCCTATTTTTTCTAATATTAGTTGAATTTTTCTCGTATATTTCAAGAAATGTGTTCCTTTCTTAACAAATTTTAAAAAATTGTTTTAATTTATGCATATATGTTAAACAAAATTTTATTCTTATAAAATATATATTTCAATTGTTAAATATATTTTGAATGTTTGAAGTAACTTTTTTTTAAAAATCGCGATTTTAATTTTTGTCTTTTTATTTTGGAGTAAAAAATGTGATACATAAGTACATTTTTAATTTATTAAAATAATGGCCAGTTTTCAATGAATTATTTGTAAAATTCTCTAATTTTTTTAATTGCAGTTTCTGTATAAAATTAAAAAGCTTCAAATAAAGATATTCATCCAATTCTTTGGTTTTATATTAATGCTTGTTTATTTGCATTTCCTCTCAGTTTTGTAATGTGATCTAAAAAAATTGAAGCTTTAATATCTAGTAGTTTTTGTTTGATTTGAAAGAAAATTTTATTTAAAAAAATCTAAATACAAATACTGCAATTAAAAGATCCTATTATAGGGAAAAGTTTAATCTGAATGCAACAATGTTAAACTTAAAACAAGAATTTCTTTTCCTTAAAATAAAGCGTTAAACTCATTAGAAATCAAGTCTTTCTTGGCTTTTGCAGTTCCTTTTTTATTTGTGTATAGCCTCAGTAAAAAAAAAATTAATTCTAATGGTAAATTGTACTATTTGTAATATTTTGCTAGAGACCTATGCACCAAGGAAAGAATGTTGCTAATACTAAAAAGAAGTACACATTGACACACAAAAAAAAGTTTTTAGTGCAAAGTTTATTTCACTTATAATTTAAATCTATTTAGAAGCTTGATAATAAAAAAAATCTATAATGGTTAACAGTTTAGTTACTAATTATGTAATTATACAGTATTTACATTTCTTTTTCTCTTATTTTGTGATTAGCAGAAGCACCACATAGCATATACACTACAGTCTTAGAGAGGAAGAAAAAGGCACTTCACAAGTCCTCTTAGATCAGTCTGGTAAAATTCTAAAAATGGAAATAATAATTTATATACAAAATGTTTCTTGAATACAACTCAATTTTTTAAATATCTATATCAAAATAGAGGAGCCTTTAATTGTTATTGAACAGAATTCTGTTCTTCAGTAGAGGTTCTCTTTCTACTGCAAAAATATCATTATTAAAGTAAATAAATTAAAATTTGTATTAGTTAGTTATATTTATAAAGAAGAATGCATGCCCATTGGTATTGTACCACATTTGGTTAATAGGAAAGCAAACATATCTTTTTTTATGATAACAGTTTAGTTACCTTGCATTTTTTTTCTCAATTTGAATGTAAAAAATTATTTTAAATATTTAATTGCTTTCTGAGAGCTAAGGAAAGGAGATTTATTATATACAATTAAAAAAAAGTGGAATTAAATAACATCAAGGCAACATTTAATTAAGGTATAACTATTGGGTTTAGGTATATTAATGTCCTTTTGAAAGCATCAGTAGGGCTATTCTGGGATGGCACCTGAGCTGCCCCCTAACTCAAACTTCCACACCCACCAGTGTGTGTGTGGGGGGATGTTTGACCCTGATGGATTAAATGTGCACCAGACCCACAGACATGATGAATCTTTAGTAAAATCGAGTCAAACCTGAAACCCACTTCTAGTATACAGCCAACCACCCCGCCACTACTGAATGTAACAGTATCGACAGAATATGTTGTGGTCGACTGCTATCTAAGTATTGTCCAACCTTACATTCCATTCGAAGTAGTTAATAACTGTCCTTCTTCCCCACCTGCACACTCTCAAACAATTAAAATAAAACTTTTAATTTTTGACATATCCTTCAGGGTTTTGAGATTACTTAATACTATAAGTACTGTACTTAAATTATTATTTACAATCATTAGGTTTTTTTTTTACTTTGAGATACCTGAAACCCCCTGTTTCAAACTGAGACATTGCCTCCAAGGTCCATATAACTGTCCAGATAATCTTATCTTTTTACTACATGTTTTTCAGTACAAAACTTCTCTTGCTCATATTGTCAAAAGCTATGAAACATTTAATGCAATAATGAAACTAATACTTGCACATTACTACAAAAAATCATTACAATTTTTGTAAGAATGTGTACATAAAAGCAAAAATAATTTAGGTTAAATGGATTGGCTTGTTTGTAGAGAGTCGATATACATTCATTATTATTAGTAATAATAGAGAGTGTAGTTCTATTCAGCTTAACAGTAAATTTCTGCTCATTCACAAAAATATGACAGCATTTATCACAATCTAGTTTTGAAGGAATGTATGAATTCAAACGATATAATACACAGAGAATTACTATGAACCAAAAGCAAAACACACTTTTCATTTCTCTTAGGTATGCATTTATGTTGCACTACAATCTACAGTTACTTATTTCCATTAAACTACAATAATTGTATGCACATATTCATATTTAAAGCAGCTTTTCTAATTTAATAAAGTGAAGATTATAAGTAGGTAATAACAAATTAGAAAAAAAACCCCCTTATTTTATAAAATTACAATCTCACGTGAAAAAAGGAAATTTTATTACATACACAAATATTCTGGACATTAGACAAGATATACTTACTATGCTTTCTCCACATAATTTCCTGGAAAAATTCCAAACACTCCAGTACGAACTGAAGTACCAACATACCATCCATCGTCACACATTTCCACGACATAAATCATATCCCCTTCATTCAGTTCAAGCTCATCATCATTTTGAGGTTTGTAGCTGTACATGGCTTTATATCTAAAATAAAATTATGTTGATTTTTTAAAAATCATAGACAAAAAATCTTGGCTTTTGCCACATTTACTTGTAATCAAAATACCTAGATAAAAAATATTTCATATTTAATAACTAGTTTTAATGTAGTTTTAACTTAAGAGAAAAATTACTTGGACATGCTTTAATAGCTTAGATGCCTTTTCTGTTTTTATATAAATAGACAGAAACTACATATCAAATCAAAGATTAAATAAATTTGTAATTCAAAGAGTTAATAAGAAAAGTATGTAAACTTTGTTTAGATCATGCATATTATAATGAAATATGAACAAATAATAAGTTTTTGACTAATCGAATTATTTTAATATAGTTTATTTTCAATGACTTGTCATTATTGAGGTACACGAAATAATACATTAAAGACAGATCTTAAAATTATCAACAAAACTCACAAAATTGGTTCCATGAGACTATATCCTTTCTTCCCACGAGCAAGAAATTTAGATCTTGCAGTTTCTACCTGCATAGATAAAATCATAATAAAATATCCTTGCATTCATTCATAAAATTCAATATTAATAAAAATTACTCATTAAATTAAATTAGAATTTAATTTTATTGTAGAAAAGAAGTAAAATATATAGAATATATTTCCAATTTAGATATTTTGATACTTACATGAATTGCACTTTCTACTGAAGGGCTTCTAGTATTATTCGAATAGGGAGATGAAGAATTGGAGTTCGTCTCAGAGCTGCTCCTGAAATTAACAAATTATCAGAATTATAATGTGATCTGGGGAGTGACTGATCTGGAATTGTTTTCTAATGCACAAAACAGCAACAAATCCTACCTTGGAGATTTTAGACATGATTTTGGTGGAGTTGGAGTAACAACAGGAGTTGGTAATGCACCTAAGAAAAATATAAAGCAATGTTTTAAAACTAAATTTATCTTAATATTCTTGATATTTAGATAAAGCAATGATAAAACAACTTGAATATGACAAAGGTACAAAATTTAAAAATTTAATAGAATTTTATTTGCCATTGTTCTATCCTTTCTATATCAGAAAAACACATTTAACATTTGCTAGTAATTACATTTTGTCTGATTATATCACTTTCAAGAACTAAGATTAGTCAACTATCTGCCTATAATTCTCTCACAGTATCAAATTTGTTCATGATCAACCATGTGATACTAATTTACTTACTACATCCATTTGTTCTTTATGTAAGCAAGAAAGAACTTTGATACTCGCATTTTTTGTAACACCTAATCAAATAATATATAAAATGACATAGTAGGTTGAATAGGTACTTTAAAAGTACTAAAATAGGTTAAACAGATTTCAACAATTTTAAAAGGCAGTTTAAATTTATGTAAATACTTTTTAATATAACTCAACTAAAAAAAAATTAGCAATAAAAATAAAAACATTGCTGCAAGAAATTCAACATTAACAAAAATGTTTGAATATGTTATTATTATACAGCAAAAGAAGATTTAACATTTCAACAAAAACTATAATTGATAAAAATTAAAGTTGAAAAATTAGCTATTTTTTAAAATGTATTAAGATAATTTTAATGTAATTATTTGTTCAAAAGTTATGGTGGGGGGAGGGATCTTTCTAGTTCTGCTTATGAAAGAATATTTAAACTTTTTAATAATGCATTTAATTCCTTTAAGGTGTTAAGGAACATACATATACATGCCAAACTTCAAAACTGCAACATTAATATAAGATTCAAACAAATGAATATTAATTTTTATTTAGACTGATACAATAATGCAATATTATAAATCAATGTTTCCTACTGAAATATCCTAATATGAAAAACTTTAATCTTAATCCTCTAAGTACTACAAGCTCTGAAGCAAACAATGCTTTTTAACTAATATATTTTCAGATATAATTTTCTATACCCACATTATTCTTTACAGTCAAATCCATTAAGTCTTATATAATAATTTTTATGCATAACCAAATTTAAAAAATAATTCTGATAATTTAATACCTTTAAAATTTTTTATTTTGCAACAAAGACAGAAGTCATAATAATCTTATTTGAATACTTACTTTTCTCAGATGGCTCCTGAAGGATTTGCAGATATGAGGCTGGAATGATACCTTTTTTGTTATTAAATCGACATTCATACCAGTTAGCATCTACCCTCCTTATTAAATTCACAAGATCTCCCTAAAATAAAATGTGTATTTAAAATATTTGTCTGATGTTTTCAAACATTTTTATTTATACTGACTAATATCCCCCCCATACTAATCAGAATTTTTTGTAAGTAAGCAAGTACAAAAGCAGTAAAACAAAATTGCAATCAACATTTAAATAAAGTTAGCTTTACTTATGCTTATTTTTAATTCACATTTCTTAAAATATGGATAGACAATTTGTTCTTTAAATTCTGCACATTCTACAATATCCTATAGGTTTTCTTATAAAGATATTGTTTATTTTCATTAGAACATTTAAATTATCCAGGAACATAATAACTTACTTTTTTCACAGATAATTCAACTGATGTTTGAGCTGTAAAATCATATCGGACTTTAGCTGATCCTTCTGTGAATGATTTAATAGGTGTGGACGTATGTTCAGGTGGTACAATCTATTAATAAAAGAATGCATTTCTTAAAAAAGTTATAAAAATATTATTTAACTTTATTGCATTAAACAATTGATACTTTTTTTTCGACTTAAAAAAAAACATTTATGTATTTTATGCCAATTCACTTCATTGTTTCAATATCAGAAATACAAATCCACATTTTCAACAAGCATAATCAAAATGTCAATTTAAGAGCAATATTTTAATAACAAATTGTTTTTCATGCATTTAAAAGTAACAAAAATTTTAATAAAACCAATAGAAATCACAAAGTACATAAACCAGAGGCAAAATTAGTCATATGGAACATTTTAATCATTTCCTTATAAGATGTAATTTAAGAAGTAAAAGTGAAAATTAATAAAGAACAAAAAGAAATGTAAAAATATATTTTACCTCTTACATGGCAAAAGCATGTAAAGGAAAATGCTAGTTTATTATTTCTTGAAATGAAGATAGTAAATTTTTGAATTATAATACAGAACTCAAAATGAAGCAAAAACAAATAGAGTATTAATACCTCAACGTAACTAATTGGAAAGATTCCAATGGATCCATTTTTCTCTCCTTCATACCAATTCTTATCTAGTTGTCGAGAAATAAGAACTACATCTCCTTTCTTCAATGAAATTTCTCTGAAAGGAAAAAGTAAATAAATTGATTAATAAAAGCAAATTGCTCAATGAAGTTATGTTAACAAATAATTTAACAATGCAAAATTTACTAAAATGTTAAAAAGGAATTATTATTTTCATATTGATTCTTTTAATGATTCGAATAGTATATGAATTCATAAAAATGAATAAAATACAAAATGTTAATAATGACTGATATCATGACCACAAACATAGTTAGTAGAAGTTATATACTCTTTTTCTAAGCATAACATTCAAGATAAAATAAATTTGTTCTTTCTCTGTCTAAAAACATGTTGACAATTATTGAAGCTGAAAAAACAGTTATGGCAATTTGGGAAAATGAGAGGTTTTGGTTGGCATATATTCTTTTTGATTAAGTGAAAAATTTAGGTAAAGCATGTCACTTTACATACACTATATGAAATAATTGTATCACCTGTAATATGACATCTGATGTATCTTATAACATCACATTACTGTTTAATTGTATCATTTAATTATTTTTTAATAAAAATATTTGATTCATATTATTTTTCATAGTATTATATCAATTTTAAAACTTTGGATTTTTTTTCATTTAATTATAAGTATAAAAAATATGTTAATATGTATTTAAGAATTTCCAAAGGCCTTTATTGCAAAAGTTTACAAGCCTAGATTTTAACTATATATAAGCATAAATGAAATTATGTATATTTTCTTCAATTTCAAAAAACAGTTTTCTTATATATAAAGAAAACATAACAAATGAAAAGATTTTTATTCAACTTACTTTGCACTTTCAGCATTAAAATCAAACAATGCTCGAGCAAGAAGTTTTAAATCTGGTGATCTGGATGGAGATTTCAATATAGATCGTGATGGAGAAGGCAGCTGGTTAGATCTATTAAAAGAATAAATATCGATTCACTGTTATTTGAAAAATAAAAAAAATTGTAACTGTAAACCTTAATACAAACAATGAATTAAAATATAATTACAAGAATACATTTGTACTTTATATTTATAGGTAGAAAAAATGACTAATAATCATTTTCACTGAGTAAAAGAACAAGTCCATATAGTGCATTCAAATATATATATTACAATAAAAAAAAATTTAGAAAATTTTTATTTATTTATTTTACATCAACAATAAGGAATTGTTCAAACCCTTTATTACTTTTCAAATGCACCAAATATTAAAAGTTAAATTCAACAGATTTGAACTATATATGTTTTTTCCTGAACCAGGAGCAGCTATTAAGCTAAAATTATACATAGGAAAAAAGGGGAATATTTCAATATATATTTATAAAAATCTACTCACGATGGAGATAGTCTGTGCTGCATTTCTGAGTGAATAGCATGTCTCATCTGAATCTCGTAAGGTCCATTTGATTGCTTTTGAAAGAAATAAGAGTATATTAATATACATCTAGATAAAACTAAAATTATATAAAAAAGGAACTTAAATTTTTTTTTTGATCTTAAATTATATTGTAGAGATGTGCATAATTAAAAAAATAACAATAAAAAATAAAACACTGATATAAAAAGAATTCATCATTTACCAGAAATATATAATATATTCATTGACAATATGATTGATATATTGTTTTAATAAGACAGTTAAAATAACTTATTAAAAGAACTATTTAAACCTGCAAGGTTGCTGTAATGCAATGGCAAATATGAATAATAATATAATAAACTAAACATATCAATACAAATTAAAATTTTCAAGTGTGTTACAAAATTACATATATGTTTTGCTAATTTATACAATGATATATAACTGTCGTTTTTGGTGATCAGCTTGTTCATTCAAACTGACTTTTTAGGCAGTGACACAATTAATATGGAATGTTTTTTTTAAATTAGTATGATATATCATCAATTTTTAGATATATTGTACAAGTATGAATGGTGAAAAAGGAAATAAATTTGTAAGACTTTATATAGAATTCCAAAGGGAAACATTTATAATTTGCGACGAAACTGATAAAAATTTGCTGATTTATTTCTGATAAACTAAGGCTTTCCTTCAAGATTTTTTCATTAAAAAAATTTTTGCCTCCTCCTTCTTTCACCACAGGCTTATAGAGCTGATTAAAAACATATGATTAAGTTAATAATAATTATTGCTGATCTGCAAAAGATTGATTGAAAAATAAATTTATGATTTCTGAAAAAAGTAAATTAAACTAATGAGAGAATATATAACATATTTCACTGCCAACTGATAAATGTAAAAATAAAGGGAATTGCATAGTTTCATAATATCAAAAATAAATGTAGGTCGAACATCTCAAATGATTTGCATGACAATCTTACCTGACATAAAATGCTATCAGTTGTGTAGTTAGGAGGCAAAGTTGAAGGTCTTACAGCTAAAAAATACAGAAAAATTAATGAAATGTATTAAAGATACCCTTTAAGCAATAAAAATTTAAAGAATGAGAAATAGAAATTATACATTCATTTTATAATGCTATTTAATGATTTAACATGAATTGATGTATACCAGAAATATAAAAATAACATTTTGTAAAATTTGAAAAAAAAGAAAAAAAAAAAAAAAACATTTTAATTTATAGTCGAAGCATACCTTGAGATATAGTAGGTCCATTATAATTCAAAGGAGGAGGTGGAAGTGGCCCAATGACTGGCTCTAGAAAAGAAACAGAGAAGATTAAAACAAGACAGAAAATTATTCTAATTCCAGAAATAATAAAAATAATATTTAAATATAAAATTCCTCAGAAAAAACTTTTGGAATTAACATTTATTTACGACCATTTTTTGTAACTAAAATTAACTAAATTATGAAAAATAGCAACCGGAAACATAATGGAATAAAACATAATTGTATTTAAACCTTCTACATAAAAGTATTTCTGTAGCCTAAGCATCTTACATATCCAAAACTTTAATGAAATAAATCAGTTTTATCAGTTACAGTAGAACATAATAAATTCAAACAGTTTTATTTTGATTTTTTTTCTCTGAAATCATTTAAATATCCCATTAGCTTGATGCAAATATATAAATAACAATTCAAATTTAATTCAGTTAATTCATAGTCAAAAAATAAAATTTGTTTTAATTTTTGACTAATTTTGAATAATACAGAATAATTTTGATTAATTATAATCGATTAACAATTATGAGGAAATAATTTCTTGTTTCAATCTCATTAAATTCCAAAATAAACTGACAATTTATTTAAAACTATTAACCTTTTGGTCTCTCAGGAGCAGGTTTGCCAAGGCCAAATTGTGGAACATCTCCTCCTTTCTGTATTTCTTTATACCATACTTTTTGCTGCTCAGGATCTGGACCATCTGACAGAGATAAATTTCTTATGAAATTATTTTCTTGTTCGTAGCCATTCTTGAATTCGCTAGAATGAATTAATTTTTGAAAATGTTAATACAATTATAAATAGTTACTTATATTAGTAGTAAAATTAAGAGTGTTACAAAATTTTAAAAAAGTAAATTAATTAATGTTATACTCACTATGAAGGCTTGGGAGTATTCAATGGTGGAAGATATCTCTTGGAACCCTAAAGTAATAAGAAACATTTTAAAATAAATTAATTCATAGCTCTTTAAGGAATAAAAAAGTAGATTATAGCTATAAACAACAACTATTAAATAAAAACAATATGAGGAACTTACAAATGCTATAAAAAGGGGTGATAAAAAAGACGAGGAACATGCAGAGGAATACTTTAAAGAAATCTTAAAAATTAAAAATCCTTCCAACTGTGGGATAAATTTTTCAATAAATATATCAGGGATTCTACTAACAAACACTCACATGCATATAAAATAGAAATCAAGTTTTTTTTTCTTTCTTCTTTTTTATCATGTGATTTTAAGGCCATGAAAATTAAAGATACTTTATTAAAAAACTCACTATTTAAAATATCAAATAAATTGAGATAGTATGACACTTACATAAGTTATTTCATCATCAGTAACAGAAGAATTACCAGGTTCATAATCTTCAATAAGACGAGGTCGGACTTTATACACTTCAATGGATGACTTTGCTGATGGTGGATAATTTGGATTATACCTTTATATAAAATGAAGTTTTAAATATTAAAATTTGGAATTTCTTCAAAATGCTTTTGAATAGAACTCATGAAAATAAAGTTTTTAACAACAAAGTACAATATTAGTTGTCAATAAAATTAATTGAATGACAAAGATAAATAGTTATAAATAGCATATATTTCTGAACAAATATATATATGATTAATTTTGAATACATAATATACAAAATAATACAAACTAATTTATATATATATAATATTTTATTTAATTTTTTGTATAAATTATCTAATAATTTAGTTAAGTATAAATGAAAAAATAATTGAAAAGAAGAAATATGTATTGTGCATTTAATCTAATTTCATGTATAATTTTATAAAAATCAAAAAATTGTTTAAAATTATTTTTTTTAATGGAGGGAGAATTCATCTGATTTGGTTGAGTAATTTTGTGACAAAAACCAATTATTATAAAAAGTATTTTAAAAATAAATTGAATTATATTTACAAATTAATCAAAAAACTACCACACCTATACTTTGCAAAAATAATAAAAATGTAAACTTTAAAAAAAAAAATGGAAAAATATCATGGGTTTTTAAAAAATACAATAGTTTTCACAATAAATAATTAAACTGAATATATTTTAAAAAAATATATTCAGTTCAATTTCTAAATAATAATAATAACTAAAAAATGATACTACTCGAAAACTATAACTTACAAACTATCAGTAGTTTTTGAAGAATTACTTCCAGATCGATTGCCAAGTGTAGCAGATTTCTTTTGAAAAGACTTATCTAAAATATAAAAGAAAGAAATTTCACACACTTTAAGAGATAAACTATAAAGCACATATTTATGTAGTCATATTTGTATTGAGACAAAATGTTACCTTTTCTACTAGTTTCAGGTTCAGAACTATAACCAACTGTATATTCTTGGCCATCTAAGGAGAAAAGAGATTAAAAATAATTAATCAGATTCTAAAAATTGGTACTTGTAATAACTATGTTTTAAAAATTAACAGTAATATAATTTAAAGCATACATTCAAAAAACAAACAAAAAAAATTACCAAGAGCTGAATCAACTTTATGAAGAGATTTAAACATTGTCTTGTACCAATTATGCATATTTTCTTTCTTCACACTCTAAGAAAATAAAATTATAAGTATATAAATATAAAAAGAAATGAAAATAAAATACAAAGATATAATAAGCTAATTTTTTGGTCAAGTTTCAAAAAAAAAAAAAAATACTCCATTCTCACTTTCTTCAATTTTTTAATAACAATAGTAATAATTCACAGACAGATATTAATAGAAATAAAAATATTTCATAAATTAAATAGTTTGATGAATAATTTTTAAAGTTAATTTAACAGTAATATTTATATTCCTGACTCAATTATAAACTAATATGGCTTTCTGAATCAGAATTATAAATAGATTTTTATTACATTAAATATATTTATACTTATACATGTTGTAATCCAAAATAATATTTCTTGTGGCAATTGTGCATTTTTTAAAATGTAGAACAGTTCTCCTACCCATAAAAAAATTACAACAGGGAAAAAAATTTCACTTACATTCCGAAGACCAATAGGAATGCCATCTTCAGTAGGTCCTATGCCTTCATATTTAGGAGGAGCAGGGATAAATTTTGTGGTTGTTGTTGTTTCCTTTAGCATTTCTTTCACGGGAATGGCATAGTATTTATCAGTATGAACTTTATCTCCATCAACAGTTACTTTTTTGTCTAACAAAACAGCACCAGGTGGAGGAGGTTCATCTATAAAAAATAATATAAATAAAAACTTCAGGGAATATATAAATATAAAACATCTTTCAATAGAATATGTACAAGTAAAAAAAAAAAACCCACCAAGCTGTACAAAATAGATTGATAACATTCATTTTAAAATCCTATACTAACATGTTTGATGTCATTCATTTCAAAATTTATTTAAAGTTAAATAAAGTACAAAATTTATATAAAGTACAAGAATTTCAAAATTTAGTGTTGTAGATTAAAAACCAAAATTAAAAATTAAAAAAAAAATTCTAATCTTCATCCATAAAATAGAAGCATTAAATAATTATGAATATCAACACAATGCCCTAATTATTATTATTTCCAAGTTTTATAACCTTAAACAAGGCAATGATATGGCTTCACTGTTCAACTATCAATTATATGAAGATAATTATATGAATAACATAGGTGAATTTGAGTAAATTCTTAATATTAAATGAAGTATTACTTTAAATTAGTAATGCAACAATCTTTCAATACAGTCTTTTTGTAATATAAATTTATATACACAATTTTCTTTAATGAAACATATCTATTCATACTAAAATCATAAAACTTTTAAAAATATTATGCAATATAGTTTATTGAATTGTTTAAACATTTTAAACAGAAATATTATTAAAAAGTAAACTAAGGCACTGATTTTAAAATACAGATTAAAAAGAGTAATATGTGCAAATTTGAGTTTGTTAAAAAACACACACACACAAAAAAAAAACATTTGTCAACTTATACCTGTAAGAATTGTTTTTGATGAAAATGAATGGTCTCTTCCATTGAAAGCATTTTCACTTTTTCCATTGGGTAATGAAGAACTACGTTCTTTTGTTTGTGAAGAATATCCATTGCTCCTGTTGTACTAAAAATAATAAAAAAATTCCTTATTATAAAAATAACAGTACTTTTATCTATGCATAATATCCACTGTTAATTGATGATTCCACACTTACATCATGGCATTTTTGAAAACATATTTGCAATAAAATATATGTTGCTTTTCTAAATATTTTCCTTATAATTAAATTTACAATAATAATAATAAGTTTTAGAAAATTATTAACAATATTCATAATTAATTATTAAAAATTATACTGTGAAAATATAATAATAAAATATCCTCAAAAATATGAAGTATTCCTGAAATAAAAGTTAAAAAAGTATTTATAATTAAAAAAAACCCATAGAAATGAAATATAAAAACGTGAAGTCTGTTATTGCATGTCAATAAAAAGATTAGTTTTTAGAAGATGAAATTTCTTAAATGAAAGAAAATATTTACTTTAAAAAAGAGAATAAAAGTTTAAAAAGTAAATTTTATGCTGAAAACAACAACATTTTGACTTCGAGCCATACATAATTTATTTAATGAATCTACTATAACATACCACATCTGTTGTTATATTAGGCGAAGTCTGATTCATGTAAGAAGTTTCTCCATTGCTGACAGTTCTTTTCACTATTAAAAAAAAGAATATAAATTACATATAATTTTACTATTGATTTAAAAGATATAGCACATCAACAGAAAAATACTCCAATAATGTATTACGAAGTGAACAACAACCACTCACACAAAAAGGTTAAAAACAGTAAATGATAATACCAACATTATAAAACATATCAATACGTAATAAGTGTATACAGTCAATCTGAAAATAGGTAGAAAAAAAAGTTAAAATTCTGAAATCTCAACCATAAAAACATTATTTATAAGAGATTTAAAACTAAGTCTGTGCATTTTCAAATATATTAAAATTCTGAATAAATTTAAAAGCAGAATAAAATCAAAATTAAAAAAATTTAAATTTCAAAAACCAAATACAGTCACCGATAAAAACAAAACAATAAATTTAAATTAATTGCATCTGATTGTAAAGCCTTCATAATTTAAATATTGTGGACATTTAAGTTAAAAACATCGAACAACATATAAAAAAAATAAAGTTTTTAACAAACTTGAATATTTTACAAAATATATGCAGTGAGAATTCGTCTGTAAAACTAGACTTTACAAATACATTCGCAAATAAACTTTTGACTTCAAAAATTCTAGATGACAAGCAAAACATACAGAGCTTAATATGTCATTGCAATCAATCATATTATTGATGACTTTATAATAAAATAGAACATAAAAAAGATCAAACTAGACTTCAATCAGGATATGCTCAAAATATATTATACGGATAAATATAATTATATTTGCAGAACAACATTATTTTCATTATCGTAAAACACATAATTTACTACACTTTCACTCAAATTGGATTGCACAGTAGTTTCTTATAGACTATGCAATTAATGAACTGCATAATAATGGAAAACAACGTCCAATTTATTTTCCATTTCTTCTTAATAAAAAAACGATTAATAAATCATTTATTTCAAATCAATTATGTTTGGTTTTAAAACTGTCGATTTTAATAAAATAATAATTTAATTACAAATGTTTGATGAAGTGCTACAGTGCTATTGAAAAATACTTTTGAGACTTTTCAAATTTAACAACAAACGCAAAACGAAACTATCGTAAACTCTATCGGTACAAATACAGTTTAGAAAAGGAATTAGATGAAAGTAAAAACGACCTGCATGTCGAGATAGAATATTTGAATTCCTCCCCCACCCCCTGCACAAAAGATTTCAGGCAGAATACTATATTTTGTTTAGTTTGATTTCAAATCTTGACTGTTAGCGTTGTTTACCAAACATCTGTCGGTCAATACATTCAACACTGCAAGAAGGTAAACTATTTTCTTATTTAGGAGTTATTTTACCTCAGTGTTCTTGGTTGCTTTTGACGATTAATGTTATACTTTTCTTTGACCGTGAATACTTAAGATAGACTTTGCTACAGATAGGCTAAATCAAAGAAGACAACAAATGATTCGTAAAAAGGAAGAGAGGAAAAGAAGCCTTTAAAATAGTGGTAAAACATTTCCTCTGTTCTAAATCATCAACTGATATGTAGGAAAAAACTCACGAGATTAGTAATTAGGATTTTCATACCTCGGACGTCAATTTACGGGATCATTCCATGAGAGTAATAGTTGTCATTAATCAGAATTTTTATATTCAAAAAATAGCCGAAGAATTTGATGAAAGCGATGGAGTGAAAATCAATATTATGCATAGGCTGTCTTTTACTCTTCTTATCCAATTATCGTAATGGCAAGGGGGGAAATGCGAGAAAGGGAGAAAGACATATACAAGCCCCGTTTTTAATTTAGTCTTAAATTTTGGAGATAAAGTATTAATGACACTTTTTATATCAAAACATAATGAATGGACGAAAAACTAGTAATATATATGCCTCAATAATGTTTGCATATGCTAAGTCACTAATAACAATCAAAGGCGAAAAATACATTCTATGGTTTGGGTGCCACTTTTCCTTTTTACACATATGTTAAATCATTATCAGTCACAACTTTTTGACGAATCGATGAAATTTTATTCAAATTCAACAATTAATAAGTTAGAGGAATGAATTTGCATGCAAATTGATATACTGAAAAATATGAAGCAGATGTAGAAATTAAATCAAGATTTTAATTTGCTAATATTTACAATAACAAACTTTCTTTTTTTTTCTTTTCAGAATTTTATTTTCTTATGTAAATAAAAGAGGTCATAAGAAAACAAATTATTCATTAATAATTGATCAATGTTACAGAATGAAGAATATATAGGTTAATATTTGCATTAGTTATTATCAGTTAAATATTTAATTAAAACCTTGAACATTTTTTTTCATACTTGTCCTTAATTATTTTTCAAAAACGCCGTTTTCAGAACTTTGAAATTCAAAAAGTTTTGAATTGCTTGACGGTAGATTTAATTACAGATAAACTTATTTTAATAAATGTTAACAAGTTTCAGTTTGCAAACAAATTTAAAAATCGCATTTTCATGTATTTAATTTTATATAGCTATAATTTTTAAAATACTGCACATTTTAATGATTAATTATATTATGCAATATATATTATCTTGCTTCATTACGAATTTGTAAAGTTTTAAAACTTCTGTTATAAAATTATATGTTGCTTTTCAATTATACTAAAGTATAAAGGAGTTTTACCACCATACAAATGGATTATTTGAGCTTATTTTTAAGAAATAACCCAAAATAAAGTACTTATTTTTTTATTACTTGGAATAAATATTCACAATTTTTTAATTCACAATGATACTAAATCAATATTTAATAAGAGTTAAACAGTGCAAGCCGATTCCAATTTCGTATCGTTATGACAACTGAGTAAAACAAAATATTTTTCTTTCACATACGATGTATACAATGAGAAAGTATTACTACCGTTAAAAAAATTCTATCTCTAGATTTTGATGAATCTCTACATTTCAGACCTTCTGGTGATTGGAAACCAATTTTTAGAATCATGTCTATCGGTCCATCCGCTTCTAGTCCATGAAAACAATAACTCAAAACGCTCTCCGTTAGAAAGTTGCAATCTGGTATAGTATTTTACCCTAAAATTTATAGATTTCTATCAAATTTTGAAATCCACACAGAAGAAGTTCGCCTGTCCTCTAAATAGAGTGAACAAGACAATACCAAAACATAACGAGCTAGAAAAATTAACTTTGGTACACCGTTTTATACTTCATTGTTGCAAATTCGTCAACAGATTAATATCATCTGACCATTCTTATGTATACATATGCGAAATTTCGACAATGCAAAGAAAATAATTTAAAATTTTGTACGCTATCTTGACAATAAATTGCAATTTGTGAGAATTTTGATATCACCAAATCGAGAAAAAGCGTCTAAGGAGCTTCCAATTTTCTTTACTACGAATAACGAAGACACGTACGGAACTTTAACCCATATTAATTAATTTAATCATTTTTAATTCCTACTTTTATGTTATATTAACTTCATTTTATTTGGGTTACATTCTCCGTTTCTTTAGAATACCATCAATAAAAATAGTCATATAGTAAAGATATAAGCTAGATTCAAATGGTATTTTTAAGTACTGTCAGTAAATAAAGGGTTAAAGATAGAAATTGAAACAATCAAAGCATGACCTTGTTCAAAGTCCATAGTTTTAATGCTAATAAAGGGAGACAGCAACTTATGTAAGGAATTTGAGAATGTTTCGAGAACTGACTGAATTTGGAACTTTTAAATGTCAGTACATGTGTTCTTCTCAGTCTGCGGGATTGTGGAGTCTTAAATAAAAATAAATAAATGAACAGAATAATGTGCAATTAGTAATTCAAATTTGATCTTTGGACTACATGACGTGATGTCTCCAAGAGACCAGTCCAATTGCTCTTAAATAGGTTAAGTTCTTTCTATTTTAGTGCACTTATTATTATAAATTGTGCATGAAGAATTATATCACTATTAAATTTAATAAGCTCTATATAATGCTCATAAATGAGAAAAGAATTCGAGGAATAGTGTAGCAAGATGAATACATGCGGAATTACGATTTGAAAGGAAGAAAAGACAGAAATAATTGTTTTTCATTTTTCCTCAAACAATTTTTCCAGTAACAAATCAATTAAAATAACTTGAAAAAAAAAGATCACTGGATTCTGAATTTACTGAGAACAATCAAATGAGCATTCTCCAAGGGCAGTTTCAATACATCGGTGAAATGCTGATAGTTTTGGTGTTAAGTAATGCCAAAATTATTAAATAAATTAATCATAATTATAAATCCCCCCCCCGCCATCTTTCGCAGAAAGAACATTAGCATTATCATTTCTTTAGCGATAGAATAACTTACAGCAGGTTTCAGAGATAATATACTTATTCATTCATTTCCTCAAAATTTGTTTTTCCGTATACAAAAATAAAACAGGTTTTGTGAGGATTTATTTATTTAAATTGGGTGAAGGGACTTTTTAAAATTATAAACTTGATAGTGTTACAATCATTTGCTAGTTCAAACGTTTTTAAATGGAATTTGTCGAATTTTGAATTTTTATTCAAATCCCCCGAATTTCTTTTTATTATAATCTCAAACTATCATTTACAATTCAAATTTATTTTTGTTAAGTTTAAGATAATATCAAAAATTAGTAAAAAATGCCGTAACAATTTCTGTAGTATTACACTTACAATGAAATATTCCCGTAATTTGAGCTCTCAATGGGCAGTTGGAAAGATTGTTAATTTATGATGAAATCACTAAAACAATAAAAAAAATTTCTTGCTTTACGAAATCAATAAGAGTGGTCTTCTTGACATTTTTTTTCCCCACACTCTCAAATAAAAGTTTTATTTCCCCCATCTCGCATGAAAATTATACACTCTGAACAATGCCATGAACGCCACGAATATTCAGATTTATATTTTAAAAATACCGCTCGAGCATTTTATTTTGCAATATAGTGAAGAAAACCGACATTCCAGACTCCTTTTTTTCGGCCCGAATTTGACACAAAACTATAACTTTATTAAAAAGGATTTCAGGTAGTTTCATTCATCTGAATCTTTGTGGGTTTACAAATATGCACAGATTAATTAAAGGTGAAACATTTCATAGAGTTAGATCAAAATTTGATACGGATCTACACTTTAAATGATAAAACCACGCATCAAATTTGATCTATTTACTTTGTTACATTTTGTAGTTGTCATATTCTCTTAAAATCGTACAAACTTCCTCTAATTGGTTTTCGATCAAAATTTGAAAGAAATCTATGAGCTTGATGCAAAGATCAAATATGATGTTATATTCTTGATGCAAAGATTTTTCCGTCCAAGGCGTTTTTGAGTTAGATAGAAAGAATAAGTTCAAAAACGTGTTTCTATGATATCTTTAATTTCTTGTGTAAGGACAGTACAAAGAGAAAGTACTACAATCATAAAAAAAATAATTCGAAATCGATATTTTGACAATTCCCCTTCGAAAAAACGTATATTTAGAATTATGTCTGTCTTTCTGTGAACATGGTAACTCAATTAATGCATTGAATTAGATGTATGAAATCTGGTACATGGTATTAGCCTCAAATTTATAAATTTGTCAAATTTTGCAGGAAGTTTATCGGAATTAAAGTGGAAATGATAAGACATATAAAGAGCTAGATGTATAAAATTTAGTATGTAGTTTTAGCATCTGAAAAAGTAGATGGATATCAAATTTAGGAAGGTTCACGGGGACCATGTATGCAAACATATTAAGTCAAAATCGCAAGGATTCAGAAAAATGAAATTCGCAGTATGATCATATAGCTAAAATTGCAGTTCTTTATTAAATTTTAGAGTCAGTCAACTGAAACAAAGGTGACAAAAATGTATACTTAGCTTTTATACCATATACTACGAAGCATAAATTGTTTGTATACATGACTCTAATAATTACAATCTGAATACTCTTGGTATTTACTGTCTTGCCAAGGTCAACAATTTCTATGCAGGGGGGACAGAATAAAATATCTTTAATAAATATACGATGAAATTCTAGGACGACCATTTCTTATGGTTTAATTAATTAAATGTTAATCTAATTAATTAATTGAATAACAACACTTTCGTTTGTTTTATTCTCCCCAATTTATGTACTCTTCGTACAGACGGCTTGAAGTCTTATTTTCATTGAGGTATAAAATATTTGAAAAATTCTTCAAATATTTGAAAGAAATGACTAATCTCAAAATTAATATAAGGAACTATTTATCATTCTCTACTTGTTGCTTTATTATTTTAAAATTAATTTTCCCAGCAAAGGTGCAATTAAAGTCCTGTAAATACAGAATTAAACTTATAATCAAAGAGATGACTAACAGTAGTACAATTTCGTATTTCAAAATACAGTTGCCTTGTTCGCGGCTGTAAATAAATTCCAAGTATGAAGTAATACAAGTTTATTCAAGTTTGTTACCATTTTAAAATTTATAAGAATAAAAAAAATCAATAACTCAAATGCTCTGTAAGAATGTGAATTTAATTCACATGAGAAGTGCAAATGAAAGAATTTCGAAATAATTTTTTAAACATGTAATTAAATTTTTCACTCAAGTCTTGGATAAGGAAATAATGAAAATCCTCAAAACACAGCGTTCCATAAAAATCTATGGCTTTGCGGAATGGCCTAGAAGAAAAGAAAGATGCAGCAAAGGTATAGATGTCCAGTCAGGATGGCAATGCATCAAAAACAAATTCTACGGTGTGTTTTTTTATAT
>JAPMOQ010008021.1:613931-653719 GCA_026543055.1 Argiope trifasciata | reverse complement strand
AAAAAAACGGCCGCCGAACTGTTCCAGCGGATACCACAGAGGCTATTTTTGGGGGTACGTTGAACGACCGCTGCTTCTTTTGACTGGCTCGCACAGAACCTCAAGTTAGTGACAGACGTTTTGGAACTTAAGGAATTCTATTTAAGGGCGCCCTACGTAATCTTTTTATAAAAAGCTGCGCTGCTAAACGCTTAACAGATTAATAGGGCGGGTTCTGCCGTTCTCAATAAAGAAAGGTAATCTGTCAGTTTGACGGAGATTCAAGCGTGGCTGATGCACGAAAAATGAAGAAAAAGTATTTTACGTTCAATTATTCCATAGTGTGAGCAGTTCTTTAAAAACTGAAATCCCAGCAACAATAATAATTGCCTCTTGCATAAAAATTTAAAAAAGTTTCCCGAAGTAGAGAATGGGGAAAAAATCTTCTGCTTTATCTGAAGTGCATATTTTATATTTGATCATGTTTTTATATTTGAAGAGCTAAAACTTGTTACAATATCCGATTCTGAAATAATCTTATTTTCTAATTGATTCTCATCAATTATTAATCTTATGTTCTTGTTGTTTCTCATTAATTATCAATCTTATTTACATATTCTTCCCTCAAAATTAGGGCAAAAAATAGAAAAATTGCATTACTCGGTTATTTTTCAAGAGATCAAAGGAATAATGTTATAAATGGCGGGAAGTTACATATGTATATAAAAATGCTTAGTGAAATTTTTAAACATTTCACAAATGCATCTAATTAATTCTATATAGAATTTCATTCTCATATCTAGCATTTATCTCAAATAAATATCCAATGCAAATTACTTGATAATACTACTGTATAAAAATTACTACTGAATAAAATTTATTAAATTTGTCCTTTAGATAAATTGTTAAACATTGAATATAGTTTATAAGTTGATAATCTTTTGTATTAGGGGTATAACGACGGGAAAATATTAAACAATGAAACGAAATAGCGGAGTAAATACAATATTAACTTATGATTTTGATTTTGACTAAGAAAAATGGCTAAGATACAGAATAAATCAATGGCAAAATACATTACAAATTTTATTAGATTTGAAACTTTACTTTCATAGTTAAAAAATAAAAAAAATATTACTGTTTGAAATTAAAATAGAATAATATAATTCTTTTAAACATTAATTTAATTGATTGATAAAAGTCCTTAATGTAAAATTCAGTAAAAAATATCTCGAAGAAAATTATGCGAACATTTCAAAAGAAAGAGATAAAAAAATCATGAATATTAACAAAGGTCATACTGACATTGGTTGACCAAATCAACCGATTTTTGTACGTCGTAAAGAAAGAATAAAAGAGAAAGAGAGAAGTGACTTTTATAAAGTCAATATAACTATCAGACGGATTTGCTGAAATAATTTACTGGATTATAAATCTAAATCCTCTACCAGCAGCAGTCAGTAGCAAGTTAGTTAACTTATTTTCAATTTCAATTTTAGTTCTATTCTAAAATTGAAAATTTTTCTTAGTTAATTCTTCCTCCTATGCCAGTACAAATTTTAAATGAAAATCTAAAATACAATTCTAAATATTTGTTTAAGTACTAAGATCAATAAACAAATAACGAGTAAAAGTGGTGGACTACGTTGTTGTGAATGAAATAACCTTTGGTATTAAGCCAAAATTTAAACGAGGTAAGTATATATATAATTCCAAAAAATTAAAAAGACTCTTACAAGAAAGAATAAAAAATTAATATGTATTAAAAATAAAATATCACTTTGTAAAAATAGATATAATTTCGAAATCAATTTTTCAATCTTTCTAAAATAACCAGCATGGCAACATTGAAAAGTTTGCTAACACGGGTTTACTGTCTAGTTTGGGTGGAGCCGTGGCATCCTGGACCTCGGCCAGATTATAGTGGAGGATCTAGTTATTGCTTCTAAGAAAGGTGGAGACAGTCAGGCTTATTGTCAGTATTAACTACTCCCGAACTTACACGTTATGTAGGAAATAACTGGTAAAAATAATGTCTTCTGTGACCTTGTCCAAATTAGTACAACAGTCAGTTAAACTTTAAAGAAATCACTAGTTCAGAGACAAGAAAGCGTAGATATTTCGGGCGGAGAGAAAAAAAAACTTTTTTGACGTCAGCTTTTCAAAATTGCTTATAATTAATTATTGAGGGTAGTTATTTTCAGTTATTGTTTTATTAATAATAGCTTTGCTTTTATTACATGTTATCCTATTACACATACAATCATTCCACACACCTAATATTTAAACAATTATTATACAGATATAAGTTAAATCTATACTCGAATTTTAAATTTTAATGTCAATCTTAAAACTATAGAATTGTTAAGTATATAAATCAATGATTCATATATGTAACGCGGGAATGTTTTACATTTTTTTTCAACTAAGAAAAAAATTTATTATTGATAAATAAAATAATTGACTTACCATACATTTGATTAAAAACAAAAAGTATTGTAAGCAGAAATTTAAATGAAAAAATTATTTTTTTATTAAATAATTTTAATTAAAAATGTAGCTCGAAATTAACTTTTAAATTTGTTCTTTTCTGCAGTTCTTGAACTTATTTACATACATTTATGCAATTTTCATTGAAAGAAAATAATTAGTATAGAATAATTAGTGCAGAATTGAAATGTAACGATTATTTTATGTGGCTTCCATTTCGCTTTAACAATATAGAAAACTGCTGGCCAAATATTTAGTTTGTGAAATAATACATGAGAAGATAATTTAAATAAATTTTGGAATAATCTGAAATTCCGATTATCAGAATAAGAATATTATTTTAAATAAAATAATTTAAAAGTGAAAAAATAATAGTGGTATATCCCTTTTAAATAGCGACATATGGAGTAATGTTTATTCTAAATTCAAAAAAGTTATTTTCAAGTATCTGCTGTCATTTCTTGGGTAATAAATATTCCATTATCATAAGTTCTAAATTGGGGAGAATTGCAATTTAACAGTTAATTTTTCCCAATTAAAGGCAATTGATATAATCTGTGCACAATAATCTTTTACAGCATCGAAATAAATATCAAAAACCTATAAGTCTTGTCCTTCATGTTAATAATAACAAGATTAAAATTATTAAATATTTAATTTTCAAAACGATTTGCTCGGTTTCATAAAAAAAGGATATTTTTTTATTCATAATAAAAACGAATAAAAGAATAAAAAGTTCAAAATTTTAATAATATCATATTATAAATCAGAATTTTATTATTAAATTTAAAATATTTTAAAGGCTAAAAGGTCACCCAAATGCATTACTTAATAAAATTGAGACAGTGAAATGTTTTAGTTCAGAATTTTTGATTAGAAATAAATAAAAGTATTGAGTTTTCATCAATCTACGTTGTAATAAAAATAATAATAAAATGAATAAATTATAAGATGATACAGGCGATTTCCTTATTCTCTTTATATAAATAAATATATATGTTATGGTTAATATAATTAATTGATTTATTATACAGACCAGCTATTAATAATGATTGGTTATTATTAATAATTGTCAATTAATCGCGTTGACAATATCATAAAATATTATAGAACATTTTATAATGCAGTCAATATTAATAATAAATAAAATTTTGAATTGTATTAATATCAAACAATACAAAAGTTATAACATTCCTGTTCTACACAAAAGTTTTAAAAATTCTGATGCATTTTTTACAGAATAATTTATAATTAGAATAAAATAAAATCGTTAATAGATACTAAATAAAACTGAAAATTTTAAAAGGAATGAATCATGAGATATAAATTTTGAAATGTTGCCTTTCACTTCATCTTTCGATTTTAAAAATGAATTTGATATAATTTAGCTATTAGAAATGGTATAATTTCATTATGTATTAATGGGTAATATAGCATCATTCAAAATTAATAAAATATATTGAATAATTTTCTAATTAAAGAGGCATATCTTAATAACATATGTTATTTATCGCATTTGAAATATTTTTGAATAAGACCCGACTCATGACTATAAGAATGTCATTTTCAATGTTTTCTGACCAAGATATAAATAAAAAATTCATAATTTTTTCCTATATATGCTAGTATAGTAGAGTATAGCAAAGATACGATAGTATAAAATTTGAAGTTATAAATTGAAATTATATAATTACTACAAATTTTTCACACGAACAGAATTCCAAGAAAATATCTAATTAATTTCAAACAATAAATAAAATCTTATTCTAAATTTGACGCTCTATATTCATACTTTTCATTGGAAAAAAAAAACTTTTTTTGTTCGAAAACAAATAAACACACAATACACATACAAAAATAAATAAATAAATAAAAATTAATGCAATAGAAATGGTCAAACATAACTTTCTTAAACTATAATAGTGAAAATTCGACTACCAAACGATTAATTATCTTTTTAAAAAATAAAGCTCAAGGAAAAAAATCACAACTCGTCTATCCTATTTGTTTTATAGATTAAAAGTTTCACACAATCGTTTGTTTTTGAATTAATAGCGTAATACATTCAAATATTTGATTATACTCAACTTTCAAGAAATTTATGTATAAGAACTGAAAGTCATTTGGATCGAAATATTTATTCATCAATTTTATAAAATTATTTAAGATTTTTAAGAATCTTACAGCGATTTTATTAGTTTTTTACTAAAAAAATCTTTAAAAATTATTTTACTGCTAAAAATATAAGAACCAAACCATATTATTGGAACTTTAAAGTATAGAAAAAATAGTCTGGATTTAATAGTTTGCATCCTTTGCATAGAAGAAAAAGATTCGATGAAGCATAGAAGTAATAAATTTGAAGAAAATCTTCGAATCGATCCATCTTCTAAAATTTATATGGAAAATTTTTTAAGCATACAAGAGAATCAATGCTCAGAAAAGGAATAAGCTAGTAAAATTAAATTTGTAAAGTAGTAAAATAGAAGAAAAAAATTCTATTTAATTAGATTATTTCCAAAGATGTATTATTTTTAATCTTACCAGGACTTGGCCATATGACTAATTCAGTTTTAGCACAACCTCTTCTATCTTGATTTTGTACGGCATCAGCACTATATCTTCTTTGAGTTTCAAAGTGTTTTTCGAGTTCCATCATAACAGGTGTTTTCGGAGCTGGAAGTTTGGGTTCAGTTGGAGATTCTGTCTTAACTAAATTTGACTGAGCATTTCGAATCATCGACTCCAAAGAATTTACATTAGTATTAGAATTCGACTCCGTCGTTTTTAGCTTTGAAACAGGTGGTGGTGGTGGAGGCGGAGGTGGAGGAACTTGTGATAAATCGTCTGTAACTGATTGTATTGCCATATCTGTCGGCGATTCTGCATGGATTACAGATTGTACTTCTGAATAATTGCAGAGTGGCTCCTTTTTTGTTGAAAAAACAGGTGGTAATTCTATCACTCCATCATCCAACATTTCTTCATTAACTTCTGGTGCAAAAGGAGCTTTACTTGGTTCTGGAGTTTTCAATATAATTGTTACTTCAGACTTATGGGATTTTTCTTGCTCAGGAGTGCTTCCCTTTAAAACTATATTTTCTGTGCTCTTTAAGACTGTAGGGGAACTGCTGGATTTTCGAAATATAGGACTGTTAGTACGCGCTGTTAGTGGGCTGTTAGTACGTAAGACATCGTTACCATGCTTATTTGCCGTTAACTCAGAAAGTTCAGCAGTGAACAAACTATTTTGGACCTGAGACGGCTTTAAGCAGCTGGCGTAATCACACTGGCCATTGGGTTTGGCAACTTTTGATTCATTGTTTTCAGAACGAGGTACATACGGTGCTGGAGCAATAAGCTGAGTATGGACTTTTTCAGGAGACACTCTATATGTCATAGAACTGGAACTAATTTTGTTGAGAAATGGGCTGTTCTGAAGTTCTGATGGACGTAAGCAATTTGTGAAATCGCAATTTTTAGAACTTGGGTTATCAGAAATAGAGCCATTTTCGCTTATCTCTGGATGAGCTGGAGTAGATTGCAAAGAGATATTATTGAAATTACCATCAGAAATGGTATTAGTAGCCAACGCTAGCAATGGCGCATCTGCAGCTGAATGCTCTGCAACCCCAGGACTCAGCGCATTATTTTCTGGAAAAAGAAATGTAGAATTATTTTTAGGTGTTTCTATTACATTTTTAATAGGATTACAATTTTTGAAACTATCCGTTTGAGGGGGAATAGGGGATTGGAACGGACTATCATAACTAGAATTCTGAAGTTTTGGGGAAACCGCGATGTGTTTATTGCCTAAACTACCTAAGACATTATCCTGATATGGATTAGGAGATTCGGTAGATTTACTAGGAATAATTGCATCGGCACTTTCACCACTAAGTAGTCGATCAAGAATAGCACTTCGCATTTGTGCCGCACTAGGACATCTATTTTCGAATGTTCCAAAAGTTGCAGGAGAATTCGACTGAGCCATGATGTTTGACTCAAAATTATCATTAATCGGATCACATAAACTTTTAATAATTTCTTCTTCTAACTGTTCAAGATTTTCGCAAGAGTCAAATTGCTTAGGATTGAAATCCGATCTTGAATTACTCCTCACACTACTTCTTGAACTAGATCTAGATAACATTTTTTCTTCACTGTTATCTTGATTATCTGTAGCAGGTACAACTGATTCAGATACTTTTTCAACCACGTCTAAGTCGGCAGACGGTTTTGTGTACTTTGGGGGAGAGTCAAAAAACGATGGCAAAGTTGGCAAAGATACGTTTTCAGACGTATTTCTTTTAATTATGTTATCGTAAACATTTTCGCGGTTATTGCAATTTTCCGCATCCAAGTTGGATTTAGAAGATGTAAATACGATGGGTGACGTAGATTTCGGAGAAGCGCCTTCGCCGGCTTTCAGTTTATTTTCAGCTTTATCCAGTTCAGTAGGAGGAGGTGAACATATATTTTCCAGTAAATTAACAGCAGAGTCAGCTTTTGGATGAAATATTGGTACGTTAGTTCTCGAATCGTTTTCTTTAGTCGTTTCGGGTTTAATTATTAATTCTTCGTTATTATTTTCCGGAACTTGTGCTTCTACTTCGAAAGTTTCATTCGAATGCTCTAATATAGGCGGGAGGACATCTTGATGCAGAATATCAAATGCTGATCTAAGTTTAGAAGATAAAATAGTTTGTTTTGGAGCAGATTCAGGGACAGCATTGAAAGAAATTTTCAGCTTATTATCGTCAGAATTATCAGTTGGTTCGCTAGGATGATCAGTTAAAATGTCCAAATCTTTCAGCAAAGCAATGAAATCCTTGTCGATATTTCTAGGAATAGATTTCTTTTCAACTTTAGGAGACTGTTTTGGGGATTCAGAATCCGATAGATCAAAATGAACTGTTTTAATTTTTGCAGAATGTCTCACAGGTGAATCAGTTCTCTCGACTTTTAAAACAGACGGGGGAACATTTACAGCATGCGATATTACACGAATACCAGAACTTATTTCAGATGGTTCATCCGTATTATCATACGTTTCTTTGTTATCCTCGGAAATTGGTGGTAGAGAAGTAGTATGTTTTTCTGATTTTGGACTTTTTTGCACAGATTCGTCTGCCTGAAATACAGAATTCGCAGTATCCGATGGCGTAGGATTGCTAACAGGTGAATGCTCAGCAGCTGGCTGTGGCGTAGAAACAACAGAAGTTTCTTGAGGCTTAGCAGTTATGGCGTTGTTTACATCATGCTGAGTGCCTGGCGTGGTTAATGTCTGTTCAGAAAGGGAGGAGGATGAGTCACCGGGTGCAGCATATTTTAAGAGCTTAGACGAAACCAAAGGAGCAACAACAGAATTTTTAGTGACGGCAGGGTTAGAAGGCTCACTTTTGGTGGGTTTCAACACTGGGGTGGTGGGCGCACTCGATGAATATCCAGCAGAAGGTAAGCGATAAAATCCAGGTCTGTGGGCTCCGACGGCAAAGGGTCTTCTGCTGTAATAACTGTACTTGTCATCCTCTTCCCACTCACGGAAACAGGTCTGAACCGGTACGTCGACCGTGGAGGCGTTCAGCGTCTGAACCCCGACCTCGTCATAAGCGCGATCGTCTTGGTCCGTCTGCACGTACGAGTCGCGTAAAGGATAGGTCGTCTCGATGGATTTGCGGCGGTTTTTCTTGGAAGGCGAGAGCGAAGATGTGGAAGAGAAGAAAGGCCTCAGAGAAAACGAGGTCTTCGGTTTCAAGGTGAAGAAACGTGGATTTTTCTTTTCACCTAACCCGGTGAGCCGGTCCACTGACCCTGCAGTGCTGGGGAGTGTGGCCGAGGAGGATGCAGACGACAGATCTTGTTTCGGATAATGATCCACTTCGGACTGACTCACGTACATACTGTGTCTCTGCGATGGTAGGTCACGGCCAAGAGGAGGAGTGTCCACATAAAACTGAGATCGGCTTTTCTTAGACATGGTTAAAAGCTATAATAATAATAATCCTCAAAACGAATTCAAAAGCTGAGAAGCTATTATTTCGTAAAATAAAAGCGACTAGCAATGCAGTAGCAAGAAATGCAGAAAGTCCAATGAATGGCAGAGGGCTAATATAAATTGAAAATCATATCCAATTTAAGTTCATTTCGCTGGTTTAATTTCCGAATTAACTTTCCAAAATTTGCAATAGATCAAAGTCCAGCAATGAACAGCCAAGTAAGAATAGCACAAAAACCAAAATGATTCGGTTTCTTTGACATAAAATAAGCAGAAAAGTCAAAAGCAGCCAGTAAGACACTTTTTTTTTCACTTGGATTAGACAAGTTCAAGGTCCTAGGTTGTCTAGTTGAAAGATTATTATCAGCTCTTCCAAAAAAAGCATAGAATTTCCACATCCAGGCGATTTCATCTTCCGGCGTTATTGCACAGCAGTCTCGAGGATACTCCTTATGATCTCCGCATCCAAACGTCCCTTTCGCTCCCCATCCTCCCAAATCTTTGTTCGGGATGCTCAGAGGCGGTATTTCGGGATCAAGGAACACGTGATTTTTCGCGGTAATGACAGCAGTAAGAGCCAAAAGAACAGACGCAGACATGAGCCGGTGCTCTGTTTTCTTTCGCTGGATCTTTATTTTTTGTTTATCCATCCTCTTCCGTTGGTTTTGCTTGGTTAAAATACAAACTGTAGGGTGCTTAATAGACTAACGTTTTTGTTTCTTTTTTTCATTGTTTTGCTTTTTATTTGTTCTATTTTAACATGCAGTGAGGTATTCAGTGTTTTTAAGTGGGTTAATAGGGAAAATTGAGCTCAGAGTCGGGCAATTATATTAATAAAAAGTATAAAGGCCAACATTATTTATAAAGTCTGAAGAAGTTAGTTAGAATTTTGTCTGAAGCAAAGAATTTCACTTCATGCAATTATATTAATATCATAACAAGCATTAGTAATAAGTATAGCATAGCAAAAGAATAAGAAACATGCAATTATTTCATTTATTTTCTCAATGATAAGCAATTCAACCTTACACTGCAGAGTGCATCATTTAATATGCTCTAAAATTAATTAAAAAGGTTAATTAATAAATTAATTAATACATTTTTACACTCAAGCGAAAATTTTATATTAAATATTAATTAAACATTTTAATTTACTATTTTTTAAATATTTCTGATATTTATTTGTATAGTTTTGAATAAGGGTGGTTGAAACATGTGCAGTGTAGAGTTAAAATATATTTAGACAAAACATACGATTTTTTCAAAATATTTTGAAAAAAAATTAATAAGAGCAATGACTGAAAAATAATTTTAAATGGTGATATTTAACATATATTACTGAATTTACAAATAAGTCAAAACAAGTAAGATTATTTTATTGGAAATTATGATTAGAATTCTTATTTATGTAATGCAAAAATAAAGAAAGATGCAAAATAACAACAGAAAACCACGAAATTACAAATTATTTAAAAGTGGATTAAATCCTGAGAGTAAATTATTATAAAGGATTCTATCCGTAAATTATTATAAAGGATTCTATAACTATGAAATGTTAAGAAATTTAATTAGTTTGCTAAATGAAAACAAAATATATTTTTAATGATTTTATCAAAAGCCGTCATTATAGAACATCTGGTAAGAATTCTATTGCGAAACAGGTAAGAATTGTACTATTAGATGGAATTTTAATAGCATTTTTAATACTATACGAAAACCAAGTAACTCAAATAAGCAAATTATTGAAAAATTACACATTTTCAACAATTCCGATTTTAATCAAGTTCAACACTAGTTTTTATGCTTAATGCATATATAAAAAATGAAGAAACAATATAAAAATAATTATCTCTTTATTCTGCAAAGTTAGTTTAACGTAAAAATATTAATACTAATATATTTTTAAGATAAAAACTTTATAATACTAATCTTTTCCAGTTTTATTAGAGATGGAAGAATATATCTTGTTTCCCAAAATAGCACAAAACAATAAGGAGAAATGAATTCATGAAATCAAATTTAAAGATTTCATATTATAATAAAAAATAATAAACGTATTAATTACATCCAACATTTCAGTATATTTCGCTACAAAATAAAAAAGAAAATTTTTCAAATTGATGACATTTATGTTGGTTACGGAATGTACCTGTCATAGCAAGCATTAAGTGTAGACGGATCGAAAAACAATGGAACGATTCATCAAGGAACTCGAATCTTTGATACAAAGTATACTTCTAGCATAGCATTTCTTACCTGCGATTGAATGCTACCTTCATATGATGTCAAACTCATATGAGTTTGATTAATCGTTTCCTGATCCCTGAGTTTAATGGGGTTTTTAAATTAAGGATGGCAATTAATGTGTTGGTAAATAAAAAATAATAATAAACTATTTCAAGAAAAACAGCTGTAAAACGAGAAGTAGTAATAAAAATATCTGGAATGTCATTATTAATAAAAATATCCGACATTTCATTATTTGTATAAAGAATTGAAATTGATTTTGCACATGCGCACAATGAAATAATTTCAAGTGTTTATCTTTTATTCCCAAACATTATACTTTATTTAGAAGGAAGGGATTATAGCCTTTGTCGCTCCATATCCCAAAATATTTACATTCAAGATTTTATTTAGAAGGAAACAGTAAAAATAGAACAATAAACTAGCTATTTCAGTAGTTCTCTTAATAATATTTTTTTTTCTTATTTAATAGCAACGTTTGTGTTATTCCATTTTATAAGATGAGGTCATCATGCAATATTTTTGATATTGATATGTTATTATTTGTAGCTTATTTTCTATATAATATAAATTTTTAAGAAATTAAAATACAACCTGTTTAAGAAGAAATAAAACTGGTCTTTTTAGGTAAACTCCTGAATGAAATAAACTTGAAAAAATAGGAGATTGACACAGTTTTTTAGAACCTTTGTTTATAAATTAAATGGAACAGAAGCAAAACGGATAAAATTATTATTTAACTGTTTTTAAAATAGGATACTTCTGGTTCATTTATAGCATTTAATTATTACTGTGGCGTTCTAATAACTAAGATATTATTTTGATATCATGTACGAATGTGGTATGTACGAGATTATGCGATGATTAGTTACAAGAACAAATATGTCGATGATTGCTTGGAGAAAAAATAAATGAATATGTCTTGAATAATCATAACCTTGTTCCATCTTTTTTTTAAATTTTAAGATTTTAAAATGTTAAGTTTAAGTAAAAACAATTGTTTGGAGCTATCAAAATATAGCAGATCATATAAACGTTAAAAGAACATAATTTAGACTGGAAGTTGTTATTGAACCCATTTATGCCTAAGGTTAAAAAATTGGAATTTTGCATGAGATTTGTATATGTTAGGTAAAAAAAAATAATAAAAATAACTTTTATGTGAGGGGTGTTCCAAAAATGGAACAGTAGGCATAAATGGGTTAAGTTATATACAAAGTAGAGCAGACTTTTTTTATTTGAATTCATTGGTAATTTAAATTTTTTTTAGTATCTTGTGTTTGCTATCAGCATATGCTAAAATACGATTTATAGTTATACTTTGGTTTGGATTGAATCAAAATTAAAATCTATAAAAATTGTCAATATTTCTTAATTTTTTTCATGATTATGATACATTCGTGTCATGAGTTCTTAGTGATAGCAAGAGAATATTTTTAGCCCTTTTATTCACTAGTGAATTTTACAGTTGCATATAGAATACAATGAAAAACGTACTACAAATTTTCAAATTTTTTAAAAAGTTCTTGAACGCATTATTTTGAAATTTTAGTACACAGCTGCTGCAATGGAAGTAATACAAATAATTTCCTTATTCTTTTTCATAATTTATTAATTAAAATTCTTTTAGATATTTTTAAGCTGTTTTATTATGATTATCCTTATTACATTTATTAAAACTTCTTAATGTTTATTAATAAATTTGTTAAATATTAATAATAAATATTTACTGCTATTTCAGTTTAAAAACTACCCTTTCCATTAGCTACATTTATATTTAAACATAATTTTTTGAATATAAAGATACGAATAAATTGAATTTTTACTATTGCCCCATCCGCTTAGAATAAATCAAATGCTACTAGTAAATATAAAATTTATCCCCTAAAATCTCATTCTGCATTAAACAGCAATATCTGCATGTCAACCATGATAAGTAGGTTTAGTGACAACTTAAAAGTCTGTTCTTGATAACTAAAAAGCTCTTAATCACCCAGATTATTGCAAAAACGTGCTTGAACAAGTTATTTTTGATCTCAAACATGAAAGTTCAAAGTAGCCGGGGAAAATGAGTAATATTAGAGAAATTACTCCACCTCCTCCTTCGAATAGATTCTTCGAATTCTCCCTGGCTTAAAGCCAGATAGTTCTCTGCCTTTGAACCGAGAAAAATCAACGGGGAAAAAAATTGAAATGGCACATTTTAGGAAAAGCTCTTAACTCATCAGTCATTGGAGGATAAAATGGAGGACAGAAAACTGAATACATCTTCATCTTTTATGACATTTTGTAAATATGAAGAATTTTTTTTAAAGCTTTATAATACCTTTTTTTCTTTTTTTTTTTTTTTTTGGTTTAGAAATTCAGGCGGAGAGTTAGGTTTTTCAAATAAACAGCTTTATAAACAGATTACTAGGAAACCATCACTCCATAATGAAATAAAATTGTGTTCCGATTTTCAAAAGCAAAACTGTTCTACATTAGTAAATCAAATTGTGAAAAAATGTTATTTTTTAAATATTTCTAAGAAAAAAACTTTAAAACCATTATTCTTTTATAATCACAAATTGTATTCGAATGAATTTTCGATAATGCAAGAACAACTTCTTTTCTTATTCTGATGTTTGAGAAAGGACTATATTTTATTATAGCCACAGAAGAATTGAGAAATAATTGTGTAACTTTAATTCTGTGACTTTCAAACTTTTTTAATTTGCGGTACTCTTGAAATTATATAATTGTATGACGCAATTCTATGACCTTCTCTAAAACTACAAGATATTTATTATTAAATATTCCAACTTTACAGAGCTATTTTATCATTATTTTTTAAGATTCCAAAGACAAAAATATTTTAAGACCATTAATTTTTTAATAATCACAAATTTTATATTGATCAGTTTTGGACAATTTTGATAACTTTCTTAGATAACTCCTTTTTTATTCTGATGTTTGAGAAAGGACTACTTTTCTTCTGTCAAAGAAGAATTAAGAAATAAATGCATAATTTTACTTCAGTGATTTTCAGTCTTTTAAAGTAACTTCTGTGATATTAACTATTTAAGTTGCAGTACTCTTGGAATTATATAAGCGACATTCTAAGACTTTTTAAAAAAATACCTGATATTCTTAAATGAATATCCCAACTTTTCAAAAGTTGTAATACGAAACCAAAACTAAACAAAGTACTACCTTGTTGTTAATCGAAAATCAAAAATAACAAAGAAAAGTTTATGTTCAAAATAATTATTTTTCACTATGAAACCTCCTAGAAACACGAACGATATTGAAGTGGTAACGAAAATTTACATCGCAGTTTTTTCAGTATGCCTTTTACGAAACTTTAAAAAGATAGATATATGAGTGTGTGGCGTGGCAGTAATCGATTTTTTCGGGGGGAGAGAATATTCATAAATGTGTTGAATATAAATCTTCAACTATAATTTTTGATTTCTGACGAACAACGAGGTTGTATTTTGTTTTGTTTCTTTTAATCATCTTACAAAATTGGGCTATTAATTTATGGATACCCTGTATTTATAAGTTAAACGGTTTTTAGTTAAATTATAAAGTGCTGGTAATAATGAAAACAAAGAAAAGAGATGGAGATGAATCTAAAATTTGCATAATTTTGCTTTATATCTGCATAATAATTGCACAGTTTGTGCTATTGGTGTCAATAACTCTTATATCATTGCATCAAGTAAATGGAATGTGTTTGCTTTTTACAACACTAATATTTAGCTGTATAGATCTTACCTGTAAATGCCTTACGTATTCGTATTTGAGCTCTCAATAGATGTTAGATCTGATTACCATGAGGTTTCGTGGAAGTCAATTTGAAAACAACTGCAGTACTCTAAAATTTATCGTTGCTTAAATACTAATTTACCTTTGAAATAAAATATAACGTTCTGTTTGTCATTATGCAAGGTATGCAAAATTTATAGATAAAGTAATACTAGAAATGTGTTGTAATAAATTAAACGTATGGATAATAATATATTTGATATGAGTAATAGAACATAACAACAATTTTGATTCCTTTGGATAATAATACATTTGAGCATTAAATTTTCCAGACACATATTTCATTTCTTTATGCAATGACATTTTGGTCAGCAAAAAAAAAAAAAAAAAAAAAAAACCTGTAAGACACAAATAATTACATTTTTAATATTTTTTCATTTAAAAAATGAATCCTACTTACCATAATTAGGTGTACCGTTGAATGTTAATGTTGTTGCTGCTGTGTAAGTTTTTTCAACATCATTTTGAACTGGATTTCTGGGAAGAAAACACAAATCACTTTTAGATATTTCTTTTTACCGATTTATAGTATGTAGTAGGAAACAGATTATACAATTTTTGAAGTGAAAAAAAATATGATAATTTAAAATGTTTTAAAATTATCATATTTTGCTTATGAGAAAAACAAAAGGCTAGAGTTTCGGCAAGAAATACATTTGAGCATAAAATGTCTAAATATAGCATTACAGTAAAATGCATAAATTTTGAATCACACACACACACAAAAAAAGGAAATTATTTATAATTTTTTTTTCTTTTTTCCCCCTTAAAAGTATAACAGTTATTTGATGCTATATAATGATTTATTATTATCATTAGACAGTTATTTAAAATGTAAATATAATGATTTTTCCTTAAATAGGTAATTATTATGAAATGTTGAATAAATATTTAGCTCTATATAAATAACTAAAAGAGTTGTAGCCTGTAAAATTACCCGGAGAGTTTAGAACAGAAATGCGAATTTCTTTTACTATTAAAATGGACAATAACCTATTATTTATTGGATTTCATGCATTTTTTGATAAATTTTTTTTAATGCAAAAGAAAATTTTAAAAAGTGATTAATCATTTATAAATTTTCAAATTATAATTGATTAAAAATTATCTAATTAAAATATTGATGAATGAACGACAGTTTTAAAAACCTAAATTTTATCACCGTCACTTTGATTCAGAAATGCAAACTCTTTAAAAATATTGAAAAGAAAATTAAATATTACAATAACATAAAAACATTTATTTTATGATAAATATATAAATATCATAGAAACATTTATTTTTATGGTATTTATAGATTTTTCGCGTTTAGTTTTATTTATAATACAAATAAACATGAAAAATGACCATAAAAATCAAACAATGCAAAAAAAGCTGCGATAGTTGATATAACAGGTATTAGGAGTACATTACTTCATATGCATTCAAAAGTTACATCTGCATACGATGATATAGCGGTTATGAATATAAAAAAAGGAATAAAAATTATTATTTCTTTCTTTGATTTCGTGAAAATAGCAATAATGTTAATTTCCTAAAATTAAAAAAATAATAAGAAAAGGTTAAGCAGTATTAGACATAACAGTTAGCATATCATCACAACAGCATAAATTTGCACGCCTACATTTATGTAGCAATAGTTAAATTGATGCAAAAAAAAAAAAAATCTATCTCATTCTTGGAATATGCCAGAAAATAAGAATGAAATAAAGTAAGAAATGCAGTTAATAGGAATAAAACGAAATCTACCATCACAAATTTCAAGTTATCCTGTGAGAACATTATTTTTTGAAGGTTTTTTTGAGCATATTAATAAAATTAATTATTTAATTTCCTCCGAAAAAAATTACATTCCATGAAAATTACAGCTGTGCTGTCATAGTTCAACATTTAAAACGCATCTGCTGTCAAAGAAGCATACGTAATAATAAAATAACATTGGTAAAAAAAAAACTTTTTAAAATCTCATCTGCTTTTAAAGAAACATACATAATAATAATGCAATACTGATAAAAGCAGGTAAAAAAAAACATGTGCGATTAAAAGATGTTGATGATATTGCAATTTATGCTTTATTCACTGCCAACGCGATTTCGAGTTTCAATTATTTGTCGCCTTCAATTATTCAAAACCTCCTAAGGAAAACAAGATAATATAATTACATGGTAATATCTAAACAATGAAAAATAAACAGCAGTATTTCACTCATTATTCCCCGAGTTTACAAATACTATACAAATATTTATAAAAAGCCAAAATAACTTTCCATATCTTAAGGTGGGAAAAGTTATACCTCTCTACTTCCAGAGACAGAACTGTCCCCGTTTCTTTTATGATATTCTGTACATCCATCTGTGAAAGACCGTCAGTTATATAGCCATTAACCATTTTGAGAAGATCTCCTTCTAACAATCCTTGATGATAAGCTTTGCTTCCCGGATTGACCTACGAAGAAATAAATAATCTGTCACTTCAAAATGACCAATTTTAAAAAATCAATTTCAAAATAACCAAGAAACTTCAATTAGAAATCAATTTTCGTCACTTTCAAAGTAATTTCTAAATTGTACAAGAGAAGAATTAGATGAAATAAAAAAAAAAACATTTATATTAAAAGTAACGAAAATTTTAAACATCAAAAAGTGGACTTCTAAACAAAATGTGAAAGCGTTTAACAGTTATATGAATGTTATATATCGTAAATGTGATTAAAATTACAATTCTAAGAATTTTTATTTCTAGCGAAAAATGCAGCATACATTTCCTTCGGATGTTTCTAAAACCTTTCCATTAAAATTTTTTCAACTTTTCAGTCTTTTATAAATTTTGTACTTCACTGTTATAAATATTTTGGAGGCAAGAAATTCTTTTTAAAATTCCCTATCAGATGATGCCATTGACATTGAATCAAAATTTATTTAAAATTAATTTATTAATTAAATATAGGGAGTTGAATAAATTGGAATATCATATATTGTTCTGAAGTTCAATTACAAATATTTTAGTGTTAAACAATTATCCTTTCTTAAATGCAATATCAGATGGCGCCATTCTCAAAAAATCGAAATTTATTACAAACAAATTTAACGTCTAATTATAAGGAGTTGAATATATTGAAATATCACAATGTTCTGAATATCGGACAGCTGGAAAAATTTTAAATCTTCAATCATTCAACCTCACACCATTAAATAAGTCAAGCTAAATAAACTATAAAAAATAAAGAGTATCATGAACGGCTTATGTTTTGCACTCATTAGTAGCATAAAATCACATAAGTTTCTCCAATTATGATCATGACAGGAAAATGTTGCAGAATCTCCGAACGATGAAAAATTTGTCAGCCTATAACAGTTATTTGGAATCCCAAATGCAACCTAATTGTTATTGTGTCCATCTATATCTATATCTATACTTATAATAAAGCTCAATGTGTGTGTGTGTGTGTGTGTTGGCTCTACAGGCCAGACCGTTGGACTTACAGCTTAAAAATTTGGTACATGTATACCTTGGAGGTCGTTAATGTGCATCTCGGAGCCCTTTTTTCGAATTTTTAATTAAAATTTGAATTAATTAAAATTTAAGCGAAATTTCGACGTTTTTCCGCTATAACTTCCAAAAATATTATCGCACAAACATGATTTGTACATCAATTTAAAGATTTAAAAAAAATAGCTTTCTAATGGTATCAATGTTTTAATGTAGAACTTAAGCTATTATTTTTAACGCATTTTTAAAGAAATACTTTAACTATGTTTTTTTTTTATCACGGGACACGATAAAATAAAAGAAAACAATGCCAGAAGCTCAAAAAAAAATCTATCATCGCAAATCAAATTTAAAGAAATGCAACTTTTAGCACGTGACTGGATAAAATAAAAGAAATATAAAACGTGATATTTTCTAAAAAAATAAATGCAAAGCAAAGGTTTCTATAATTGTTTGCAATGTCTAAATAAATAATTCAACAAATCTTCTTTATTTACGGTAAACTTGATAGAATTTAGACAAGACACGCATTGAAATCCCGATTTAATGGCATATTTCTATAATCGTTTGCAATCTCTGGATCATTTATTCAATAATTTTTTTCCATTATAAAATGTGATAGTTTCTAAAAAAATGAATGTAAAGCCAAGGTTTCTATAATCGTTTGCAACATTAAAATCATTTATTAAATAATTTTTTTCCCTTTTTCGCTTTCTTAAAAAAAACCCTGATATTAACGAAAAATTTTTTTAGAATGCATTACTCATGGCGAACCAGCTGGTCGCCAAAGGCGGCTAGTCATCAATAACTCGAGAGAAAAAAAACTGTTAAGAAGAAAAATTTTCCATATAAAATGTTTCATCCCAGTTATATATTAACACATTAAAGGCGGGGCATCTTGACGAAAATACGCTAGGTAACGCGGATCAAATCGTAGTACTACAACTCCCGCCTTTAATGTGTTATTAGACTTTCAGTAATTGTTTCTTCAAAAACACACAAATTAGTATATAACATCGGCTTCCTATAAATTAAAATATGAGGTAAAAATAAAACATTGCTAAAAATGGAATCAATCGAAAAAATAACACTGAACGATGTTGAAATGTACTTATTTTTTAACGTTTTCAATAATAAATATTAATTAATTTTTGTAAAAATTTCAAAAAAAGAATAATCAATATCTAATTTAGTTGTTAATCCCCAGTATTGAAAAGTAATATAATCAGTACTTATGCAGCATTCATTTTGTATTATTTTTAATTCTTCTTAACTAATTTTCTACTACTTATACATTATTTCTACTACTTTCTGCAACTTTGATTACATTTCATGTTAGATATTTTTCCATTTCCAATGGCCGTTGGTGACAATTAAATTATTTTCGCCAAATGGCCATCAGTTTGGCGATTTTTTTATGGTTTTCGGAAACGGAAAAGTACTATTATATTCTGAGGGCCGTTGGCGACAGTTAAATCACTTTCGCCAGATCGGCAACAAAAGAAAATCATAAAAAAAATTATCTACAATTTTTAAGGCCCTCTTAAACGAAAAAGTACCCCATGCTTTATTGATTGAATTGTTTGAGGAGTTGCTTAGCAAATTAAAATTTTGGAAGAAACTTTTTGAGTGGAAATTCTAATTTTTAAAGAAACAAAGCATTTTCCTATATTTTCAATCTCAAATTCTGCAAATGCCAACTTAAGTTGAAATCCAATATACATTCCAATTCATTCACAGCAGATCGTGATTATTAATCTTACTAATCTGATACCTCCATTTTTAAAGTTAATTGCTGATTTTGATGTTAATAAAATCATCATAATTCACTTTTATTATTATGGATATTTATTACTTTCTACTTTTTAATAAAAAAATTCCGAGAATTCCATGACTGATGAAATACAATAAAAATGAAAAGCAACATTCTATTCCCCCTGCAGCCATTTCTTTGGATAATATACATATACAATTTTTTTATCATTGATATGTTGTTTTTTCGAAAAAGAAAACAAGCAGTTATTAATTATTCCTTTGAGACGCAAGCTCAGGGGCATTCTGTTACCATCTGCTTTTCTCGAGGGACCACATTTAACTCAATGATTCAACTTATTCTCAGATCTATTTTGAACTCTTCACCTCTTGTGGTACGCCACAGTTTCTCCATAGTAATAAGATAGCAGTAGTCCTGCTGGCCTTAAATGGAACCCTTCACAGACCAGTTTCGGATTTTAAAAATGTAAGATTAAGATGATGCATATTCATTTAGAAAGATTTCAATTATAAGACAAATCATTTATCATTCTTTTTCCCCATTTGATGCAGACAGAATCCATGTCCACATAGGTCAGGTTAATTAATAAGTTTAAAAATGGCGATAATTAACAAATTTGATTAATTATTTTATTTTTATTATCGAAAAATATGGATATTTAGTAAGATTATTAATTATCCGAAGATCAAAGATTGAAAATTACGGGTAAAAAGATTTTAGTACATTAGTTAAGGGTTTGCTCCAAAATAACATATTAATTAATCTAAATTGAAAGTGTCACAAACTGACTTTAAACACTCTAAATAATAACAATGATAAATTATTTATAAAGATTTCACCATCATTTTAATCACTAGATTTATAATTTCAGGTAATATTGCGATTTTAAATACTATACTTTTCTTGCAAAGCGGGGTGAATTATTTCTTGAAATACTTATATCAAAATTTCCAATACATGTTGGCTCATTTTAAAACCATTTAAGGAAGAAAGTATATATTTACGATTTAAAAATATACCTTAATATATAAAAAATATATTAAATGTATAGTTTAAAATGGAAATCACTAATTAATAGTCATGGCCAGAATTTCAAAAATTTTATTATTTTGGCCAATTTTCCTATCGTACATATATGTAATATCTCTCAATTTATATTCTAATTAATTTTTCGAATATTTATCTTAATGTATGTGTCAGAAAATTAAATTAGTTCATTTTAATTTCATTCTAAAATGTTCTTTTATTTTCAGATCCAATTCCCACTTTTTTTTATTTAATTAATTCTATATGCGTTTTAGAAAAAGATGGCTTCTGCATTCGCAACACTCAGAGAGAAGGCATAAAAATCTCTAATGCTTACAATGTTATTTTAATGATACTTCTGATTTCCTTAACTAAATCTACACGCTTCAAAGAAATCCGTACAAAAATCGCATTATAAAATCACTGACGGAAAAATTTCGGACTCTTTCCGTCTTTCGCTCTTACGTCGCTTTGTAGACTGGCATTCATCGTCGTTCCGTTCTTGCACATAAACTATGCCACACATGATGGAATAAATCGAAGTCAAAATTGCAAAAGTGTCTTCACTTCTTTCACGCAACACATACGCCCACACACACACACATATTACATAATAAAATAAATAAAAATAGTACTTTTACTAACTAAGTTATAAGTTTATAGTATTTTTACTAACTAAGTTATAAGTTAATAGTATTTTTACTAAGTTTTTATTAACTAAGTTATTAGTAATTTAAGATTTGAAAATTAAACTAAAATAAATCATTAAATAATGATTAATCTAAAAATGAAATATGAAGCTGAATTGACCAGTCATTAAACAAAGAATTCCAAAGTGTGCATTGCTTAAGGACTCAAAATTCATAAAGCCACTACTGTACTCTGCATAAAAATATCAACAATTCCTACAAAAAGAAATGAAGCATATTTGTTACCAAGGCAGTCAAGGTACAAATACGGAGTCTATTTTGTTTTTTTTAAGAACATTTTGATTTAGTATCGAGCCTACAAGTTATCGAATATGTCGTCCTACGCTTTAGGCGCCTGACTGAACTAATCGGTCATCTGACCTTGGATTTTTCTTCATTTTTATAAAAGAAAGCCTAAAATGTTAGGTAGTAAATATGTAGGCATGATAGAGTGATTTTCTATCATACCCACAAAGAAATTTTGAATTATAAAATTATGTTAAAATCGAAGAATATTTCCCAGAATACCTGCATGATATGATTTATTTTTCTATTAAAAGGAATAAAAAATTTAATATTAATAAGTTAGTTACCGCATGACTCGTTCGTGATTCTCACCAACGATATATATTACATTAGCCGGTATTACTATAATTAAACGATAAAAAGAGGTGGTGGTCTTTAAATTAGATAGATGATATAGCAAAGAACATCACTCTGAAAAAAAGTTAAATCATAAATTAACATTAAATATTTCAGGGAAAAAAAATCCTACTTTGTTTTGTTTTTATAATAAATTTAATCGAATAAATTTTCTAAAAAACACTGAAGCCTATTTTACCTTACGATTTTACCTTTAACAATCCGGTTTTACGTTAGTTCATGAAGTTCTAAAACGTATCTGTAGAAAACGTATTACCATAATAATATAACTGTTTTCCTAAAGAAAATCATTGCTATTTCATGTAAGAATGATTTATATAAATTGCCGAGAAGATAGGAAACGCTTAAGAGATTTTTCATTTAACAATTAATATTTCAAGAATATTTTTATTTCTGATAAACATATATTAATTAAATGAATAATAGAAGAAAATTAGAATGAGATTTCTGCAAATTACTGGAAAAAATATTTCCACTTTCAAGAACAATATACTTTTTTCAGTACAAATGATTAAAATTAAAATTTTATTTTAGCTAATTTTAATTGAGATATTCGAATATTTTGATTTCCGTTTAAGTGTTTTTGAGATTTAATTGATAGAATAATAGATTTTTTCAAGTATTTTACCCTGACAGAAAAAAAAAGGAAATTACAGAGGTATTCGTTGATTCGAGGTTGACGGGATTTGAATGAAAATTCAATTGATTGAAGAATTCTAAGAAAAATTGTGTACAGCAAAAGAAAAGGATAATTTTTAAGCTAGAAAGCGCAACAAATTCTGATTTTTAATATTAAATAGTTTTAACCATAGTTTCGACCTTTTAAGAAAATCCGTATATAAATTGTCATAAACACACACTACATAAATATAATAATTAAATAATTTTTATATAAATATAATCATTGTCATTAAATAAACTCCTCATAACGCAAAATGTTATCCTTTTTCTCATACAACATTATTCGTCAAAAGCAGTTAAAGGGTAAATAAAGAACATGTAATAAATAAACAGTCTCTAAAAACAAATCGAATAATAACAATTATAATTTAATTTTTTTTAAAATAATTTTAAAAAGTAATAATTACGGAGTAAAGCATTTTAATAAACTAACACCATAGAATACTTTGGATACAATTGTTTCGTAAAATTTCATATTAAAAATAGTTATTCACAATTAACATTTTAAAAAGTTTTCCGGTTAAAAAACCCCAGAAGGTTTTAGAATGATATAGAGGATTTAAATTTGTTTTACTCACTTTGAGTGAGGTTATAAAATACAAACAACTATGTTTAATAAAACAAAAATAAAAAATAAAAGTAACTTTCAAACAATGATTTTGAGTTGTGCACAATATTTTAACAAATTATTAGTAGAAAATTCAAGGGACCAGAAAACATTTGAGTAATGAAAATTTGCATTAAAAACATTCGAATTTGCCTCGTTCCTTTGTATTTGAAATTAATACATTTCCACTTGCAATAACACAAATTTTTCAGCTAGATCTTCAATGATTAAATTCAAATTCAAAATATGATATGATATGATCTAACAACAATGATCAAAAATAGAAGAGGAAAACTGGGTAATTACATTAAGAACGCTTGCATATTTCGAAATTTTTCACAAAACCAGAAGATTCGATTTCACATTTTAATTACAAATGAATTAATTGTGTTCCACTGTATTTGAAACATAATACGTTTCCCTCTTTTAATAAATGTTCAGTTTCAACTACTATTCTTTTAATGAATGTCCAATTTAGTTTCATAATTCTGAAAATGTTTACATTGAATTAAAGTAAATCACTGAACTAAAGTAAAATGTTTATCAATATTTTATTTTATTAATTTTATGAAAAGATATATGTCGATATTCATTTTTTTTACTTATATATCATAAAAATAAATAATTGAAGTAATAAAATCCTTGAAAAATTAATTTGCTAATAATTAGATTTTTATTATTTAGATCTTTAGCTAATGATTTCTTCACGTATAAATAAATGGATTAAATTATTATGATAAATAATTGCATGATATAATAACAAATTTTAAACAATTATAATGTTTGAAATTAATATTTTAAAAGATCCTTTACGAAAATGTACTACAATCATTTAAATAAACAATTAATTTATAAACATTGAGACTAAGTAATTGACCAAACAAATAAACAAAATGCCAGGTAGCTGAAATTTTTTTTTTATTTTAGCTAAGATTACGAAAACAAACACTTATCTACAAATAATAAGTATTACACAAAACAATAACACTCATACACAGGCAGTGATAATAAAACATGCTACATTGAAGTTGACTGAGAGTGTTTCGGTTGGTGCCGCTAGAGGATACACTTAATTGTTACAAGATTATAAAAAAAAGCAATTATTTAACTTTAATTTACTGTCAGCACACTTTGTAAGTCTAATATATTATGCAACAAAATTTGTATACTTTATACATTTATTTCGCATATAAGCTAACATTTTAAAATTAATTTACTTGTGCTTCCTTCCTTCAGCCCAAGCAAAACTCATTCAAATAATACCAAAATAAATTATTACAGTAGTTAGAATCTTTGAAAATGTATACTTTCCATTTACCTAAGATCAGAAAAGAAATATGTGAAAGACTAAACATTTTCCCCGAAGTTCTGTATTAAAGGAGTGCAAAAAACACAGTCTGAAATTTGAAACCATTCAAACTCCAACCCGGTTTTCGTAAAGCAATCGAAATACCATTTACAGAGAAGAAGCAGTTTAAAACGATGCCTATCTACAGACCAAAATCCCATCATCTGGATTTTTTCCCCCATTAACAAATCGGACCACCAGGAAATGGAATGTCGAAATGATGCGCTTGACCCCTAGGGTTATCATTTCATGCGTTGAGTGGGGTGCTCGTGTTATTGCTTTCACTGGTTACGCTTCACTACGTGAAATACATCACTGCGGACCATAACTCAAAGATTATTCAGAAAACGCATGCTGGTTTTTGCTGAAGGGAGAGAAGATGATCTAAGAACTGCTTATGAAAAAAAATTACAGAGTTAGTTAAACTATTAGTTTCAAAGATTTATAGATCTCATAGTCTATTCATAGATTTTTTGATCTCATATTTCGTTTCATAGGTTTATTGGTTTCATTGTTTCATATATTTATTGATTTCATATTTTATTTTATAGATTCATTGGTTTCATAGATTTATCGATTTCATATTTTGTTTCATATATTTATTGATTACATATTTTGTTTCATATATTCATTGTTTTCATATATTTATTGATTTTATAATTTGTTTCATAGATTGATTAATTTCATAGTTTTTTCCACTGATTCATTGGTTTCATTGTTTCATAGACTTATTTATTTCGTAGTTCGTTTCATAGACTTCATAATTTGTTTCATAGATTTATTCATTTCATTGTTTGTTTCATAGATTTATTGATTGCATACATTGTTTCACAAATTTATGGCATACTTCGATTATTTATTTGATCAAAATTTTAATCATTACCGTAGACACAGTATCTTATATCCTAACTTTAGCTTTATCATCATCTACAAATGGCGTTGGAAATATACATGAATCGGATATTGAACAGTAATGGCGAATTTGAATTCATCGTGCTTTTTTCATCATTGGCGTCATTTTGATTACAATCGAATGTAAAAAAACATCCATGGATTTGATGGATTTATAAAAAATTTATTCCACATTAAAAATTTTATTATTATTGTATATTCAATGTTTTTCGTCTTTGCAATGAGGGTAAGACTTAAAGATCTCACTGTATATTTAGTTATTACCATTTTCAGTGAAAATGATGATGATGACGTGTACGCGTTATTAGGGGAAGGGGATGCAGTAGATACTGAGTGCAAAGACCTTCTGACATATGAAAATGTCACACGCATTTTTTAGCACAACCGTTTTTACAGGGGGGAGGGGGCTTTTTTCCACCTCACAGATAAGACACAAGATAGAAAACAATCACGCCAGAACCAGGATTCGAATCCGGGTCGCCCAGAACAGGGGAAGATGCACTATCCCTAGGCCAGGTCGCCGACATTTTCAGTTAAATCGAAAGATGAAACAGTTAAATTTAAAATTTTTAAACTTATACACTCAAATATGCATAAGAGGAAATGCTTATATATATATATATTCCTATTAGATACCAAAAACATTTTTTGACAGTTTCTTTACACAGTAGAAAACTATTAATCCACAAGAAGCGTTTAAATTATTATCTCACAGCAAAACATAAAAACAATACTCAGTAGCTCCACTTATTCTTACAGATGGGCGCGCAACACGCAGGTCAACGGTAGGCGTATTGGCCAATCAGTAGGTCACGGTCACCATGTTATTATGATCATTCTATTACCAAATTAGTCCTGTAAATGAGAAAGCGTATCGAGGAGAAAATGAATGAACGTAAAAATAGGTCACAACCCGCAATGGAGAGGTTCAATGGCGCAATAAATAATATCTGGATTCTGGGATGTGACGGTATATCAGGGGAAAACATGTGAGGAAAGAATGTTTCCAGAAGTAATAAGCAGCATCGGTGACGGCACGGACAATGGAATTTCTCGTAAATTATTGCTTAATGAAATAAAATCACTGCAATGCAAATAGTTCGCTGTAATGCAGGCAGGTAGTAATTAATATTCACAATACTAAAGCTATAGATAAACTTTAGTATTGTGAATATTAATTACAAGCAGAAGGAGTGGTTTCCCAATAATTTTCTAGTGTAATCTCTAATAAACCTATCATGTTAGAGAATACCTTATATGGTATTGGCATTCAATAACAAACAAACAAAGAAACACACACAAAAAAAAATACCGTATTTACGCGAATCTAATGCGCATCGTCTTTAGCCAAATAAAATTATAATACCATTGATTGATAGTTTATATACAAATCCATTGTTGTATAAAATAAGATTCAATAAATTCCTCATACCATTGATGCGCATTACATTCACCGACAAACAATTTTTTTATTATTTAAAGTTTTAAAATGGGGATGGGCATTAGATTCGATGGCGCATTAGATTCGTATAAATACGGTATCTACTTTTGGCGTGAATTTAGTATTTTTACTGAATCTATCATTTCATCCTTGGCGAGTTATTTGGTGATTAATCTTTGGCAAACGTTAATAGCATCCAAAAATCGACATATTTTTTGAAACTGTTTGAAACAAAAATTTGACACAAAACTGCACTTATAGTCACAAAATCCCATACCAAATTTGATATCTTTAAACTACTGTATTTTTGAATTATCGCGTTTATATATTTCTGAAAGTATTGACTGACAAACAGCTCAACCCATAGTTGATTTGGCTCAAAACTTCAGAGATGTATACACTGCAGATATTAAATATCTGTAGTTCATTTTATGTATCTAACTCTCTTCATTTTGTAGTAATCGCATTAACTTATATTTGAATAGCCGGACTTTCTCAGAACAGATTTTATACAAAATTTGATAAAAATCTACAAATTTTGTGTAAAGACTGTAAACCAAAATTAAACTATTCAACTCGAAGCATTTTTGTCTATTATCCATGCACAGATATTAAGTAATTAATCGCTGGAGTGCATTAATAATATCCCCAAATCAAATTCCTATTTAACGTTTTTCACAACCGATTTGAACAAAAATTTGATATAAAAATGCACATATATTCACAAAATCCCATACCAAATTTATTAAATTTAAGTCATAGCGTTTTTGAATTTCAGCTTTTACGAAAGTCCTTTTACAGTATAGGCCTTTTACAAAGTGAAGGCTTTTAGAAAAGTCCTTTTACAGTACAGACCTTTTACAAAGTGAAGACTTTTAGAAAAGTCCTTTTACAGTACAAACCTTTTACAAAGTGAAGGCTTTTAGAAACCGACAGACAGTCGATCCTTTGTTAGATTTGGCTAAAAAATTAACAGGTGTCTACATTATAGATGTTATAATGTCTAGAGATGGAAAAAACAGATTTAAAAGTACATAAGACATTTATTCAGAGACATAGACAAAAACATTAAACATAAATTAGAAACAAAATTAACAATTAAAATTCCTCCGAGGCTTATAAAATCAAACTAATTAAAAGTTGCTAAAATTAAAGAGTTCAGAAGAGGCCATCACACATAGCTCACAACCAAAAATCTTTGTCTTGCTTTACTCGCTTCCTCTTTCCTTTTTTTTTTTTTTTAATTCTGTCGACGCCCATCTCACTTCGATTCAATTTTGAATAACGTTGAAGAGGTTCAACCAATTTCTGCTCTAGAACGACTTCTTTTAGATGAGCAACACTACGGTACAATGTTAAATCTGAACCGAATTTTATCTATCTAGCGTTCCTCGTTTTGAAATTATCGTGTTTAACTTTTATTCCTACAGCCGGACAGACGGAATTTCTCAGAAGAGGTTTTATCCAAAATTTTAAAAAGTCTGCAATTTATAGTAAGGACTGTATACCAAATTTCAACCACCGATTCAAAACGATTTTGAGTCATCTTATTCATAGACAAGCAGACGGATATTTTCTATAAAATGCGTTTTTCGAACTCAGGGTGGTCTAAAATGGGATTCGAATCGAACTCGAAATCTCGTGTTCGAATTTTTTTATTACTATAGTTTTCCTATACTAGGTGTACGAAAAAGAGGGTTATTTCAATGGGATTTTGGACGATTAACAGCTAGTAGACAGTTAATTTACAAATACCATAATACATACAAAATGTCAGCAATCGAAACAGTATTCATTTAAATATCAATGGAATTATACTTTTTACCATTTTATAGGTTTTCTTTCCCTAGTAACCAAGTAAAAGGTATTGCAATTGTTAAGAAATGCTATTTCGAAACGGCAATGAATTTTCCAGTTACAGACCTCCCAGAGCGTGAAAATTTAGTTTATGGAAGTAAGTCTGTCCGGAGAACAATAGTGAGCTATTTGAATGAAATAAGGGGCAGACATAAAAATAACGAATTTTATCACTTCTGGTTTTGTTGGGTCATGATTAAATCAACAGGCTTTATTTCAAATGGAAGAAGTTTAGAAAATGAGTAAGCTGATATATAAAAACAAAGTTTACTGATTTGAAGTTTCCAAAATGACACAGTAATTTATAAATAATAATATAATTTTATAAAGGTTTTTCCTTACTTAAAAGAATACTATGCTAATAAAAAATATGCCAAAAATAATGGATAAGCAGTGTTGAGGCAAAAATAAATCTCAACAGAAATAGTTTCAGTATAGGCGCTAAACAGATTCAAAAGTGAATGATTGTAACTTATATTTTATAGATTAATCTAACATTTTATTTATAATTATATTATTAATTATTGGAGACTTAATATAAAAGTAAAATTTGCAAAAAGTGTCAAAAATTTTCTGTCGAATTAACATTTTCTCTCGTACTTTTTCAGATATCTATCAAATTAAGAAAGAAAAAGCGATTTTTATTATTATCCCGATAAAAACGAGTAAATTTAAACAATGTTATTCTTTTTATGCGATATTATTCGGAAAATGACAGGAAATAAATTATTAAAGTAACGAGCGTTTATTTTATAGAGACAATACGCTTATTTTTCTTATCATCCATATCTCTCAATATCCAAGCATTTACAGCTTCTGAAGACAAGTAATGCCTCTCTTTGTTACGGTCGAGCGCATTTAACACGTGATGAAAATCTTTCACTTTCGCAGCACGTTCAACAAAATTGGAAGTAATCTTCAATAAATTTCTCCACAATGACTTGAGATGCGAGTTGCATCAATTCATATGGTTAGGAACATTGACCTCTTAAGATATTATCATTATTGGAATTTTTTTGATTATTGGAAAATTATGGAACTAAGTGGCGAGAAAGAATCAATTCAATTAAAAATGAATTTTCAAAAGAATCGATTCAATTACAAATGAAAAAAGTTTTATTTGAATTTTATTTTTCCAGATTTTTTGTTTTTCTTTTCCAAAAAAATCATTTAATTGTAAGGAACGCGAACAAGGAAACAGAACGCGAAAATTCCCAAATTATATTTGGATTTTACCTTTTTAGTTAAAATAATTTCTCTCCCCCATTTCCCCCTCCCGAAAAAAATCGGATTTTTATTACAGCTCCAATTACAGCAAAAATCGGACTGGTATTACAAATTACGGACTTATTTACTTTTTTAATGAAATATTTCCAAAATAAAAATAATAATCTAAATAAAAATAAAAATCTTAATGTTAATCTAAATAAAAATCTTAAAAGTATTCCAAGTTGATAAACTTATTATAAGTAAACTGGAATTTTAATATACAGTATATCGTCATAATTGTAGCCAAATAGTTTATTACTAAACAGATTCAAGTAGGCATATTTTACACTAGAAAAAAATGCTGCAAATGAAGCAAAGAATAAAGTATTAATTTTTATGAGTCGAATAAATATATACTGCAGAAAAAATTACAAAACTTAAATATTTATACTGTCACCCATTCCTGTTAATCATATTTATTAAAATATTTCTCTTACAATAACTTTTTAAGTAAAAAATATATCCGCTTTTCTATGACTAAAATTAACAGATTTGTGGAATTTTGAATTTTTTGTATATGAGACCAATCAACGGATGCTTCGAGAAAATGACAATGAATCTTTCTTGGGGCAGTTAACGAAACTTCATTAATTTTAGTCTTACAAGAAAAGCCTTTATTATTTTAAATGTTAGTATGTCAAAATTATTTTGCAAAATATAATAGGCCAAAAAAACTGCTTTAAAATTTAGAGAGTATAAACTTTGGAAGTTTATACATTGATTCCCATAACATATATGATTCTTTATTAAAGCGTAAAGCCTAAAAATTTTGAAATTAGCTATGATTGATTTATTCTAATGGGTATCTTATATTTACATATAGTACATAACTTATTTTGATTTTCAATGAATGGTTAAGAATTTTTCTAATTATATTAATTTTTGTTTAATTTCCAAATGATATTAATCTCAACTGCTTACGTTTTGAACACATTCTATTATACTTATAAATTTCTTTTATATATATATATATATATATATATATATTCATGAATTTAAAAAAAATTTAACAAACACTAATAAAAGCGCTTTAGAAAAATTATTTTAATTAACAATTTTCCAACCTATGGGAATCAATAATTAAATTTAGAAATTTAATATTCTGGTAAATGAAAGCTTCTATTGCATTAATAACACATTTGTTTATAAAGTATCGCTTTTTCAAAAACAAATGTACATAATCTCTGCAACTATTTATTCGTCTTTTGATAAGTTAAAGAATTCATCTTCTGAATTCTAAATAACTAATGGATCATTCTATATCTGCTGATATATTGTATTCACCTCTCACACCCTTTTCATAGCGAAATAACAGTCGTCTATTTTTATGTAATTCTGTTTCTTTTCTCTCTTATTTTCTGCGCTATTTTAAGGTTCCACAACCATATTTGGTTGCTTGCAGTTTTAAATAGAGGCGTTAGCTACAATGTATTTTTGCTTTATATTCATTCCATTCTAAACAGTAGGAATATGCGTTGAAACTAACGCCTAGTTCCAGTAATAATGAAATGTCCTGCGATCTACCGCCCAGATTTTAATTAAAATGTACTCTATCTTACTCCTTTAAAAAAAAATCAGAATTTTGCAATTTTAATTCCAGATTTTTAATGAATTATTGAGAATTTCAAGAATTTTCTCAATAATATCGGTGCCCAGTACCTAAATATTATAAACAAAATTCACTAACGAATATTTTTTCCTTTATTTTTAATAAATTTTCAAAGTTAGGTAAAAAAATTTAATATATTTTAAAAATATATATATTATACAGTATAAAAAGAATGTGAATCAAGAATTTTAATATTTTAATAGTTTTCGCACTCCTTTCAGTTCATTACTAACAAATGCTGGCATTTTTTAAAATATATTTGATATATTTTTAACCTGAGAGAATTATTTTACCTGGTATTCATTCAATAAATTGCATAGTATAACTTTTTGCAATAAATTGCATAGCATAACTTTTTGCTATAAATTGCATAATATAACTTTTTGCTATAAATTGCATAGTATAACTTTTTGCTATAAATTGCATAGCATAACTTTTTGCTATAAATTGCATAGCATAACTTTTTGCTATAAATTGCATAGTTTAACTTTTTGCTATAAATTGCATAGTATAACTTTTTGCTATAAATTGCATAGCATAACTCTTTGCTATAAATTGCATAGCATAACTTTTTGCTATAAATTGCATAATATAACTTTTTGCTACAAATTGCATAGTATAAACATAGAGTGCAACGGCTGATGCAATATAGACAGACGAATATAAGATATATGAATCAAGCTTAAAAGCGATGTTTACATAGTAACATGTATTATCATGTTGCGATGTTACATACATTACAGCTTTGTATCTACTTTAAATTCTTTTACCATGATTTTTCAATAAATTTATCGGAGATATTTCATTTATTGTGTTAGCTCTTTTTTTTTAGGTAATTTTATCTTTAGATTGGCTAAGAAATATCCAATTATTTCGGGAAGCCAATAAGCTTATTCAGAATTTCAATAATATTTACATTTTGCATTCAAATTCTATTTCAGAAAAAAAGGAAGGATTGATTGAGCAGATGTATGGTCAAATGATTTACGGAAAACACACACGCAAGAAGATGGAACATGTTAGCTCAATCTACTTTTGGAGTTACTCATCGATTCATGACATAATTGAATCTCAGGAAAGACAGAAGAATCAACTATACTTAAACATCGTCAAAGCGAATTAAAAACTAACTCACATGAATAAGCGCCCTTATTTATGCGATATTCTACCGGGAATTGTGACATTCTTTGTTTTCTTACAAACAATTCGAAGTTTTGAAATTCAGTGAAAAGAGTTACTTTGAATGTATCGCGATTTTGGACAGAAGCATAATGCTCTTAGCTTTCTTTTCAATTTGTTCGGATTACTTCATACTACTTGAATTTCAATTAAAAAGATACAACGAGCTTCGCATACTTAGGAATCTTATTTCAAATACAAAAACAGCATATAAATGGATTGAATTTAAATTTTACATAGATTCCATTTACGCTTTTTCTACTAATATTTAAGTAGATTTGCTTCAAGGATACATTAACTTAATTAATATAAAAAGAGTATTATAATTTTCTCACTAGTTGTAATTGACTTAATATTAAATTATGCTTACCAGTCTTAAATTGAGCCATAATCTTTTAAAGATCTTTGAATGATAGGTCGACAAGAATAATAAATATCTTTAAAACTTTTCTAATCAAAAATAACATAAATTTATACTCCGAAAAACAAAAAGTAAACCTTTAACAAAAATATTGAAAACCAAATTAAAGAAAGAGAAAACCTATTCATTTTATAATATTTATTGTTATTGAATTTCAGTATAAGAATTGAATTATAGTTTCAGAGAACAAGAGTGTTTTAGTTATCATGAACGGCGATAGATGGCAGCAGGAAAACTAATCCTGCTAAAACAAAGACTCAGTGCGTTAGTATTCGTGCTGACACCTGTAATTAAGAGCATAAAGCTTTGAAGTATTTATTTTCCTTTCCTCAGTATTCTAGAGAAAATAAAAATTTCTAAATGTTGGTAGTCACTTTAAAATAAGAAAATTTAATTTAAATAATTCACGATTCAAGCTTCAAGTAAACTTAAACAATTTGCCAAATTTAAATACAAATTTCAATTATCATTAAATATTTTTAGAAACTGTATGATTTTTTTATGTGATAGATACCATGAGAAAGTACCATAAGATACAATTAATACATCATATTCATGTAAAGGAGAACAAGTGACATATTTGTTTATTTTCCTCCTCACTGAAATTTTTTATTAAAACGTATTTACAGAGTGAATATATATTCATAAAATTACCATACACATTTTTCAAGGACATTTTCGTCACTTCCTCCCCTTTTTTTAAAGAAAAAAAAAACTCCATTCATATTCGACTCAATTCAAATGAAAATTCACGGCCATTACCGAAACAATAAAGAATAAGTCTGTCTGTAAGCATACCTCTGGAACGTTTCACATTCTTTCTAAGAATTGCGTACACAAACTTTTCGAAATAATACGCTTGCCAAAGACTTTTATGGGCAAATATTATTCATTTGCTGAATAAATATGTATGAACAGAAAGCTAAAAAGAATTAAAACAACAAACGCGAATATCGCTCAGCGGCCTTCGCGAATGGGCGGCACTATGGTGTAGGTGTTCTTTAGCAATCTCCTTTGCCATCCGACGGCTATTTCAATGTCAAGGAGAAACGAAACCAAGAAGTTTGCCATTAACGCAGTCGTTATCGCCAACTTATTTCGCCAAACCGCATTGTCTTTAGGTTAAATGGAGTGGGCGTGTCGATAATGACCTATAATAATAAAGATGTTTCCTGTTCCGTGGTTAAGAGTTAATGGGTAGGAAGATATGACGTTTTGAATTATTACGCGTTGTTTGTCATTTGAGACTAAAACGGAAGAAAAAATGTGGTTAACTAAAGGTTTGGAATAAAACGAAATCAAATGGTTGGATCTAAACAAAACTTAAGCATTCAACTGCGAGGCTCAAGTGGCGTCATTTTATGATCACTCAATGCGCATGTCAATTTCTACGCGCCAATTTAATCTGGTATCGTCAAGCATTTTCAATCTGAAAAAGAATTGATAACGGTTAACATCAAAAGACAACTTGCAGTTACGATGCGAGATAATATTTGTTATAAGCCCAAGTTACAGGAACTTGATTCTACTGTGAAGTTGAATTGTAATGTGAGATCTAAATATCTGATCTTTTTCCTAATATTACTAAAAAGACCTTCTCTCAGAAATTAAGATTTCTGAACAAAATCATTATTAATATGCAATATAAAGGGGTATTCTCTAATTTTATCAGGAGATGAATTATTGTTAATACCAAATTATTTAATTTAAGATTCATTGTTTAAAAATACGATTATATGAAAGTCAATGAAAAAAATTATTAAATTTTTTAATACTTGAAATATTGAAGATTAATAATAGAGAACCGTTCATGGAAAATCTTTCTGAATCATCAATATATTTTTTTCATCATATGCAGATAAAAATATAAATATTTTAAGCTATTCCATCGAATAATCCGGATTGTAACCGAATACAGAGTTTTAAACATTGTTTTGTTACAGTCCAGTAATTTCACACTACGGTATATAAAGTATACCAACAAATATATAAACTAATAATTAAAAAACTACAGAATACTTACTACATATAAACTAATACTTATACATATTTAAAGGAAAATAACTTGTAGAGATATTAAAATAATACTTCACAGTTATAAAATTGAAAAACGGCTACCAATTTAGGAATTCCGATTAATTTCATTTTTTTTGTTGTAAGTTAGAGGTACAAAACTGAGAAAAGTCCAATTTATCGCGTAACAGACTAAAAGAGAAATATTCAGTTTCATAAAAATATAATAATAGAATACAATTTTGATAATGTTATGCGAAAGTAACTACATCTCAATAAGATGGCCAAATTACCCTTCAAGTAATTACAAAAGGGGACGTAATTTATGTGAAATTCTGAAATAAACCTGAAATTGCAGATCTAATCAGAGTAATATTTGCTTATAAGCTACAAATAGTTTAAAACTTCCTACTAAAAAGTTGTTTGCATAAATAAGTACCAGATGACTAAATGTACTAATTAAACGGATTTATAAGGGGTTACATATTTCAATATAGGACCACATCAAATATAAATATAGTACTGGATACAGGAGCATTGTTACAAAGGATTTTAAGGATTTTCTGGTCAATGGCATGATTGACTAGACTAGTTTAAGTAAATTTTGATATAAAACAACTTGGGAAGTTGTATGTAATAAAAGTTGACAGTTAGTAACGACATTCGACATTCAAATCATTTTAATCTATTATTTATAGTGAATTTGAATTCTTTTTGATAAAGGCTGCTTTTATTTTGACAAATAAGAAATCTCATTAGTGATAATACGATAAAGTAAACCAACAAAAATATAGAAAAACAATATCAAGCAAATACCGAAATAGCAACGTGAACGATAAAATGGAACGTTATCTGAAATGCCTTTGATAAACTTTGATGCACACTATAAAATGTAATGAATAATACACAAAATAACTTCATTCCGAAGAAAACGAGATTATTTTCTTATGAATGTTGGCAATAGTAATTGTATTTTTCAAATATTTCAGGCAGATGATGTTATTTCACACAGAAAACAAATATTCATTTATTAATCAATGGACCATTTAAAGAAAACTGGAAGTTTCAACTAAAAATTACAGTCTCTTTTAATTCTGAATACAAAATTAAAGCACCGAATGCATCTAAATATTAGGCTATTAAACATTACTATGTTATTACGGTTTAGCGGACAATGCGGTTTAGCATAATAATGCTAAACCGCAATGTCTCAGTTTAAATGGAGTGGGCAAAACTATAATGACATACAAGGATTTTTGACGTTTCGATCAAGATATGACGTTTTAATTATAAAGTGTTGTTTATAAACTGTGTTTAAATCGTGGAGGGGACGATGCAAACTGTAAACCAGTGTTTTGGAAGAAAACCAAACCAACTAGTTAGAACTGAAGAAAGGTTACACATTCAATTGTAATCCCCAAGTGGCATCAATTTACAAGCACGCAATGCGCATGTCAATTGCAATGCACCAATTTAATCTTGCCTATCTCATTTAAGCAGAAAAAGGTCAATTTGCTTGCGATCTGTCATCTCAGTTTTGTGACTAGAGGAAGTTGCCTCATGTGAATAGTTGGGAAACTGCAATTACAAAGATACAGCTTTTCAATATGGAGTTTAGAAAATAGCAATTGTAAAACAATGAGTTAAAACTTTTAATAAAATGAATGGCTTATTTATTAAGAAGAATACGTGTGTTTGTATGATTGACACTCAACAGACCAGATCATTTCACCTAGATCAACCAAATTTGTTATATATTACTTTAAAAGATGAGAAAGTGCACCCTGAATGTAGTTTTTCTAAATTTTAATTATAATTATCATTAACTAAAAATTAAAGTAGGTGACTATCTTAAAAAGTCGATTTCTTTGAGAAATTATGAATTTTTAATATTCAATATTCATAATATTTGAAATAGTTTCTTTATAAAATCATTTGGATTTTGTTTTTAAGTCTATTTTTTGACAATTTATACTAATTTTTATAGTTGCACGCTCTAATGCTAATTTCTCAAATTGTGATCTAAGTAGAATTTTGTAATAAAACCATCATAAATCTAATGCATATTTTTTGTTTAAATTTGGTATAATAATTTCTCAATGTGTTATGCAGTTCCTAAACTACAGAATAAATAATTTATTCATCTAGAATATTTTTTAGTTGTTTTAGTGCTTCACAATGTGAAAAAAATGAACATTTCATGTTATTTATCAGTCTTACATCACTTTTTAGAGTAAGGATAGAAATACAACTTATTTTTTAGTTCAAAACAATATATATTTCTTGACCTATCTGCAAAGTTTTAAGCAACCTTTTTCATAAAATTCTAAATTAAAAGACTATGCTAAACTATTTTTTATTTTTTTCAAATTCCTTTTTATTCAACTGGTAAATTTTATAGAATTTTTTTTCTATCTTTTTTTTAATCAAAAATTTAAATTATTTTAGAGCTTTTTTTAAAAAAATTCATCAACAATATCGTTATTTACTTTATGCGAAATGTTAGCATTTTCCCATGATAACTTGTGAAAATATAACAACACAAAATGGATTATTTGAATTTAAAACATCGTTTTTTTATTGATAATTTTTTTGCAATATAATTTTTTTTGTTTTTAATCAAATTAAGAATTATTTTAAGCTTATTTTATATTAAAATATTTCATCGGTGATATGAATCTCGAATTTGCATTGTTGCTACTTATTATTCATTCTGGCTTTTTACTATAAATGTATGAAAATTGCGTTTAATTTTCATGTTAAATTTTGGTATAAGATAAATTTAAATAGTTTTTTTTAAAAACTTTCTTGCATTTATAATCACAGTTTAATTTTAGAAATAAGGCTAAAATGAAAACTATACAAAGTTCACCAATTTTTAAGCACTATTATTTATTTTTAATGTTAAGTTTTAGCACAAGCTAAATTTAAAAAGCTTTTTTGAAACATTGTTTCACTTATAATCAAGGTTGAATTTTAGAATCAAGCAACTATAAAGACCTTATAAAGTTCGCCAATTTTTATACACTAATGTTTTTTTCTGTGATATAATTGGATGTTCAAAAATATAGATATAACGTTAAGAAAATACATAGAATAAAAACTGAAAATGAAAAGAATTTGCAAGGGTTTTAAAATAATATGAGTTATATGAATATCAAAATTTGAAGTTTAGAAATATTTTATTGGAAATTGCGAACTCTTTTACTTGAAATTCTTAATATAGATTAATCATATCGAAAAATTGATCGCTAAACGCAGCTAGTTTAAGACAAACGGTAAAAATAATTAAAAGCATCGGTAAACAGATTATAGATTATTCAAACCCCTTTCTAAATGACTTTTCACCTGATGCCAAACAAAATAAACGAATGTTTAAAACTTTTACAAATCACGACTAACTAAATGCATCTTCACGATTTACATACACGAATCAATGAGCAAATACAATTAACAAATAAAACTAAATTCGTAATTTTGTCACGAAATGTTTCGAAACTTCGTTAGTACCTAAAGCTAAGCCATGTGCATTGAGAACTTGCTTTTTAACTTTAATTGCTTAATAACTAGGACTAATTCGTTTCCAGGCTGTTTGTTGCTCCGAGTAATCTTAAATGGAAACATTGCAGGGGGGGGGATTGAGATACCGACCTAATAAATTATCTAATGAAGCTCTTCCGACTAGAAAGCAAATTGAAACTGAGCCAAACAAAACCGGTTCTCACAAATAGTCCTTTTAGATTGACACCGTATCTGGGTATTTGTACAAGAGATTATTTAATTTGTTAATTAAATAGGTCTGATGATCAGATTATTAAAAAAATAGGTAAAGATGGATGTTAACATAAATGCATATTTAATCTTAAATGCAGGAGCATTAATACGAAATTTTAAAAAGAACCATTGCACAAAAGATAAAATTCAAAATAAGGCATGTTTGTGATGATATAGTAACTTATTAGATGAATTTCAATCGCAGTCGAATTATAGAATGAGATAGTTACTATATTTAAAAAAATGTAAACTGAATGAAGGAAGGACAAGTTATGTTATTCTATATATCGATTTTTATTAGATAGAAATTAGACAAAAAAATTCATTCTATATATTAAATTTTACTATATAAAAATTCACGATATATGGAGTTTTACTAAATAGAAACTGGAAAGAAAGAAATTTTCTATATACGAGTTTTCATTGATAGAAACTAGATAGAATATTCATTCTGCATATCGAGTTTTAATAAATAGAAACTATATAGAAAAATTATTCCGTATCGAGTTTTA
>JAPMOQ010008021.1:573217-613921 GCA_026543055.1 Argiope trifasciata | reverse complement strand
TTAATAAATAGAAACTATATAGAAAAATTATTCCGTATCGAGTTTTACTAAATAGGAACTAGATAGAAAATTCATTCTATATATTGTTTTTAACTTGATAGAAATCAGATGTAATTCTATATAATTAATTCTATATATCGAGATTTACTACTTAGAAAATTCATTCTATGAATGGAATTTTAATAGATAGAAAATCGTCTGCAAATCAATTAATAAATACAACATATACAGATAACATTTAGATTTCTTTATAACTTGACTTTGATATATTCCCATTTCTATATTACTGCTGTATCTCAAAACGTTTACGTCCCTAGAATTCGCCTTTTCCTAGAAACAGCATTTTTACTAATTCTAAGCACACGAACAGAAATCAAAATTCAAAACAGGCACATAACCATAGAATTATCACCATAAAGTCAGCAAAATTAACATTAAAAAAAACTTACTTGAGAGTTTTTACTGTGCTAAGCGAATGAAGTCTATTCTAAACAACCAATTCTTCAAAAATATCGTTGGTTTTGGAAGACATACACAGATGGTGATGTTTCGATTAGAACACTAAAACTACGCTTTGAGAATGCGAACATGCGTGGAATGAATAAAAGAAGGCAATTAATATTCCGCGTGGGCCAATAAATGGGTTCAGAGCATTGCATAGCCCCCACACGTTAAACCAACAGCACGTATTATGTTTTTTTAGATCAAGATCCTATCTACAATAGTTTAAATGCATAAAACCGCCAAATGAACTTCCTTGAGCGTGGTCTATAAATGTTTTTTGCCCAAATCTCTTTGTAGTAGACGACTTATGGCTCTTTTTTTTTTGTTATCGGTGTGTCAGGTCACTATTTTTTCAAAGAAGGCGTATTTACGGATTCTGAGAAATATAACGGGTACACACATTCATTGACATTGGAAATTTGACTTCCGTTTACGTCCAGATAAAGCGATAGTTGACATTTCAAAATCACGTCATTGCGGAGAATACAAAATGAAATGGAAGGAAGTTGCGATGCTAGGGGAAAAAACATATACCATTCTTTGTTTGTTTTTGCTTTGTCTTTTCAACTTTTTTGAAACTTATTTTTTTTGGTTACGAATAACGAAATACGATATACTTTCAGACGAGACGCAGACGATTAGATTTTAAAGTATTTACATGCCTTTATAAGGAATTATTAAAAAAAATTGATTACATCATTTTATTTGAAAATATATAATAACCCTTTGAAAACTTTGTTAAAAACAAGCGATATTGTTCGTTTCTAAGTTCAGCATGTTTTACAAAAAATTAGAAAAATGGGAAAAATATTATAAAATAAAGAATTAAATAAAACTTGGATGAAATGTTTTAAAATTTTTATAATAACACTAATTAAGGAATTGGCTTTTTTTAACATAATAAATTACGTTGTAGAGGAAACAAGAAAATTTTAAATCATAATTTAGAAAGAAAAAAAAAGCAGTTGTATAGAAATTTTAAAAGTATAGTCAAAACTTAATAAATCAAACAGTTTTTAATGAGAAAATGAGTAAAAACCGTAACAATGACAATCCGTATAAAAACACAGACCAGTTAGTTAATAGTAAGTGTTAGGTAATTTCTGGGAAATAAAATACAAGGGTTAAAACTACCGTAGAATACGAATTGAAATTTTTTTCAGTGTAATTTTTTTGCAATGTAGATGGAATATTATTTGCTTTACAAATGATTCGCTTTCTTTCTACATGTTTAGAAGTGTTTGTTTTTCTTCATGGCTATAAAAACAATAAAATTTGATCTCCTCTTGTATTTTAATTTATTTTGCAGGAATAATTTCTTTGCAAGTTCAACTAATAAAAATAAGAAAAAATTTCATGCACATTAATGACAGATTTTAAAAGTTAAAATGAAAAGTAAACATATTTAGACAATATACTTCGAGTTATATTTCAAAGAAAAGATAGGAATGAACAAATTGTGTTTGATATTTATATTGGCATTGTAACATAAAATTAACATATTTCTGTAAAAGGAATTCAAAAGCAATAATTTATTTTAACATCTTAATTGTTATGTCTGTGATCATAAGCGTACCGAATTATAGCTTCTCAAATTTAGAATTTTAACTTAAATCATCTAAATACATTATAATTAAATATATATATATATTTAATTATAATGTATTTAGATTATTTAAGTATATATATATATATATATATAATCCACAAACATTTCATGTATTTAACATTATAATACGTCAAATTCTATGGTTTTTTTAAATTTCTACTGTTAATTCACACTCTCAAGAAATATATATATTTATATATTTTGTTCAAATTTTCAGTCGTTCATAAAATACTTTTTATTCATCCCCTCAAGTTCAAATATATTTTTTAAAACTTTTAGTGGATGACGCTTGATGTTAAGACAGTTTCTTTTCAAATTTTAATTCATTAATTAAATTAGATGAATTTTTAATACCTTAAGAAGAGTTTTAGCAGTTAGTAATGAAAATCGAAAACAGGCCACAGCCCATTCAGTAAAAGGCAAGAATTTCAGAATTTTTCAAGAGAAGGTGAAGAATGCGAGTTCTTTTCTTACCAAAATCAATAATTTTTTGATACTTAACAATTGTTTGGATAATTATTTAATAAAAAGTAACTAAAATTAAAATTTTCTTTGATGACCTAAATAGGAATTGAATTAAAATTTTTTATATTACTTGTTTATGAAGAATTCTTATGACTACATCATCGGAGTGAAAGGTATATATTTTCAGATAATAAAAAAGCAAAGTAATTAAAGGACTAAGCTGTAAGTACTTTGAGCCCTTAAAAAGTCAGAATATTATTTGCGTATTAAAAAAACAGAAGTTTCCGAATACAAGTTTTAAATTCCCGCCAAAAAAATAAACCAAAACGAATAAAGTAAAAATAAAATTTTTGAATTTGACAAAAGCAAAGTTCATTCTTCTCGAAAGTAATTTCAAAACAAATTAATCTTTTTTTTCCCATTAAGAACGATAAGGTAAATTTTTTTTTTTTAAAAAAGGAAGAATAAAGTAATAGTATACGAAGAACGTCATTTGCTCAGACTATTCTATTTTATTTATTTTTTTGCTGCTATCTGTAAGAAACCACCGCTATATCGTTTTCAGACATCAAATCCCTTCTGTCCCAATGCACAATTTCCATTGTCATTTTATTTGTTTATTTTTTGCGAGTCTGCTTTCTAATCCGTAGTTTCCTTTTGTGTTACTGAGAAAAACGGGAATTGCGGTTGACAGCTTATGCGGTCATTTCTTTCTTGCCTTTTTGAGTCGAAAATGATTCGATCAAAGCAGTTAGCCCATGACACTGCAAGTGCAGTTACGGCGCGGTCATCAGTTACGTTAAATTATGTTTGAAGGACTCGGAATTAGTGTCATGGGAAAACGCATAACAATGGCAGATGGTTATTGAAACAAGATGTTAGTTTTGTCTGAGAGTGTTATTATTTTTGATTTTATGGTTATTTTTGGAAGCAGTTTGGGAAGACACAATGTTTATGCTTAACGATTTTTTTCAAATATTAGATTCGCTTGACTGTATAATAATTTCTGCAATTTAGTTAATAATTTATTTAAAAAGATGGCAAATTTTCAACTATGCACAAATCGGAAGTAATATCAATTTAAATTTCTAAAAATAACGAAAAAATTAAAATAAACTACAAAAAAAAAAATCAACAGCGAAACAAATTTTAAATTTCATGCAAGCATACCAAGATAAATAAAATACTTCATAAAAAATTAGTAAATTTTTAAAATTCGAATTAAAAACGGTTTTAAAAAATTATTTTCTCAAAAATTGAAACTTAAAAATGATAAACAGCCACTTTTTTTTACTATAAATTATTTAAGACAATATTAAAATGATTCAAAATAAAAGATTCAACTAAATAGTCTCAATCATACCGAGAGCGCAATTTTATTCTTTAAAAAATTTGATTATTCACTGAAAATTCATCAAACTTTCATTATGCAAACTATAAATTGTTTTCGAAACGAATTCACATCATATTATTTGTCTTTTCGCTTGTGAGATATCAATATATTTTCGCCTCTTTCAAAAGAAAACATTTAATTAGACAGCTTTTGAAAACACTATTCTAAATAAAAAAAAATACTTAAAAAAAAAACGCTATAAATCTCATTATTTGCCACCCACATAGCAGAATTATCAGCCCAACATTAAGCTTTCTCATGCAAAAAAATTGTAAATAAACCAAAAACTAATCGTTTGCTCTTTCATTTCTTCTTTTTATATTCTGAACAGAAAATAATACGCAAAAACAGATAAGTGAGGTTGGAGAATTACACGAAAAGGAAAAGAGGAATCGAGTTTTCTCATAATCTTCTGTGAATTTTCTTGTTTATTTACACACGTAAATGTCACTTGAAATGTATTAAAATTATTGCAATTATATGTTGTGTAATTAAATGAATTAGCAAAAGCAAAAATGCTCTATAATCATTAATAATTACTTTTTCCATTAAAAGTTCATCACTTTTTTTTCCATTTCTAAATTTAAATGCTTTCCAGCTATAGATTTCGGATGTTATATATTCCCCTGAGTTTCAACTAATTAAAACCATTTTTTAATAAAAAAAAAAAAAAAAAGCTCGCTATTTTGCCTACAAATTAATATATTTTATTTTATTCAGAGAAAAAGGCAACATTTAGAATAATAAATGTAATAAATTATATTGTATTTTCATTTAATGTGAATGGGAATGTACCAGCGAAAACATTGTGCATCAAGTTTATTTCATAAAACAGTGAAGGAAATTGATGATGAATTTATGAAAAATACCTATTCTCTTTGACGATATTTTGATGCAATTATTTTAAATTTATAAAGTGTTCACAAATACACAAATATTTGCGATAGATCTTTAATGTCAAACGTGAAAGCATTCATACTTACCGAAGTGCGATTTTTTTTTCTCTTAATTACAGTAAAGCCCCAGTAAAACTACAGTATTAGCAAAACGAGGGGAGTTTACACATTTAACACATTTTAACGTCCCGTTTTAAAGCAACACTACAGCTATTTTAGAACTTGCCTCGAAATTTTGAACAGCTTTCAGATGACGCTACCGGAACAGGCACAGCCCATTCCAAACTTCCTGACCACATCAGCCATTTAAATTTCATGAGCGTGTCTTACATGTCTCTTTTTTCAATTATTTTAAACTTCCTGTAAATATGCATCATTTTGCGAGCAATATATGAAAGATAATCAAGATTTTGACTTATTTAAAACGTCGTCAGAAAAATTTGAAATAATCCTTTATTCTTTAAAATAATGCGTAATAGCTACAAGTAAAATAATTTTAGATTTGCAATTATTATAAACAGTTTCCTCAACCAAATAACTTACATAACAAGATAATGATTAAAAGTTTGTACAATATCTATAAATTGTGACTTGAATGACGAAGTATTTATTTATAAAAGTGTTAAATTATCCACAGATATTCTACAAAACTATTCACATTTTTACTTACTAATATACGTAATATAAAGTATAGTAATCTTCTAAAATTACAAACTCGAGATTTTGTCAAACCTCCACGTTTTAGATCTCCCTGAATTCAAAAAAACCCATTTTAGGAAAATGTCCGTTCGTCTGTCTGTCTGTGATAAAGATAACTAAAAAAATCTTTGAGCTAGATAGATGTAATTTTGTATACGATCTTTACACCAAATTTGTAGATTTCTATCAAAGCTTGAGCAAAATCTTCTCAGAGGAAGTCTGTCTGTTCGGCTATTCAAATATGTCAACATATAACTACAAAACGAAAAGTGCTAGACGAATAAAATTCGGCACAAATATTTAACATCCATAGGGCAGATGTCTGTCAAACTTTGGGCCAAATTAAATGAGAAGATTGACCACGTAAACATGTAAACTGGATATCTGAAACATGCAATATAGAATTTGGTGTGGGATTTTGTGACTACAATTGTAGCTTTGAACAAATTTTTGCTTGAATCGATTGTGAAAAATGCATTTAAAATGCAGATCATATTTTCGGATGTTATTAACTGCATGGCAGAGCTTAATAACCAAATAACTCGCCAGGAATAATGTCATAATTAAAATAATATAAATAAATAATAACTCACCATAAACAAAAATGCTAACTTCACGCAAAAAGATAATATTTTGTAATTATGGTGGTTTATGGTATACCATTGCCATGTAAGGCATTCTCTGGTATAATGCCTTTACTAGAGTATATGCGAAAATTTATTGAAGAGACCACTCCAACTCGTTTTTAAAGATACAAATTCATCAGTAACAAAAAAAAAATATTGTAAAAGCGCAAAAATCATTCAAATTTGTATTTTTAATAGAAGCTCCCGATTACACCGCTGATGAAAAATTATCTAAAACATCTTAAACAATGAATAATGTTCGTATTTCGCGATTTCTAAAGCGGAATCTTAAGTCTCCATTTAAAATATAAAAATTATGTAACGAAAGTTTAGAAACTTATTAGCCGCCTTTGACACCCTGCTTGTTTGTCAAAATATTGGCTTTTTTGTTGCAAAATTATTAATAAGGAATACATTTATTTAAAATTTCACCTTTCTATTCTGTATTGTCATGAAAATTATGAATTTAATGAATTGAATCTGCTACAAAATAAAAGAGTGAGCAAATTAGAAAAGTGTGAATATGCTTCTAAATAAAGAACAAACAAGAAAAATCTACTTTAAAATTAATGTCATTAGAAAGCATTTTTTTTCTTCAAAATCTTAATATGAACATTCGCAAAAGTACGCGATTGAATGATCTGATGGAATAATAAGTTTAGTTTTAATTTTATTATAACAGTAAAAACATTGCCACAAATTAATTTAAAAAAAAATGTATTAAATTTAGAGAAGAGAAGTACGAAAAAAAATTTATATCATTAAACAAATAATTTTTAAACTTTTCATATAATATAAAATTTATTTGTGAGATAATATTTTCTGAAATTACAATACAAAAGCATCATATACTTGCTTGTTTTTTAATTTATAAGCTAACTCATAGATTTTTAAATTTTGGCAATGACATTTTTCGTGTCTTAAAAACTAGGATCAAATTTCGTTGAGATCGTCTAAAAACTATAATTCAATACATATAAATGACAAGAACTAATGTATTTTTAAAAATCTTTAATGGCCAAAACTCTGTTAAGAATAAGTACGATTCTGCATAATCATAAAGGGAGAAACATGATTGTATGTGAAACCAAAATACATAAATATTCCCTCAAAATTAAATAAATTGTGAAATCTTATATTTTATATATTATTATAACTGCCATATTCTGAGAAAAATAAAAATCGTGCATAAATAAATAATCGTATCACGAAAAAATAAAAACCGTTCTTAAATAAATAATCGCATCAAAAAAATCGTATCATCAAAAAAATAGTTTTCCTTTTTGTTATTTCGCTTCGTTGCACTCGGAAAGATAATTCGAAGCATAATTATTCATGGGCCTATTTATAAGGCCAACAAGTAATATATAAAAAAATTAATTCAATTCCTACTTAGGTCAACAAAGAAATTTTTTATTTTAGTTACTTTTAATTAAATAATTAAAAAAATATTAAGAATAAAAAATGATTAATTTTCTCAATAACTGAACTCGCATTCTTCATCTTCACGTGAAAAATACTCAAATCCTAGCATTTTACCGGTTGAGCTACTACCTGTTGATTTCAACTCTCATTCTAAACAGCTTCAATTCTTTTTAAAGTATGAAAAGTTAATTAAGTTTAATCAATGAATTAATATTTGAAAAAAAAACCCCTGTATTAACATCAAGTGTCATCCACTACAAGTTTGAAAAAAAAGTATTTGCACTTGAGTGAACGAATAAAAAGTACTTTATTAACGATTTAAAATTTGAACAATATACATAAATAAATATTTATAGGGATAGTGTGAGCTAATAGTATTAATTAAAAAGTTAAATACTAATACAATTCCCTGAAAATGAATCGACATCTTTTTAACATTCTGCAGGTATTTTTAACAATTAAAGTTAAAAATAAATAAGTAAACATTCTTTAGGTATTTTTAAAAATTAAAATTAAAAATAAATTAAACATTCTTTAGGGATTTTCAACAATTAAAATTAAAAATAAACATTCTTTAAGTATTTTAACAATTAAAATTAAAAATAAACATTCTTTAGGTATTTTTAACAATTAAAATTAAAAATAAATAAGTAAACATTCTTTAGGTATTTTCAACAATTAAAATTAAAAATAAATAAGTAAAATGTCAAAATGATGCACCATCTTGAATGGCGATTGCGAGAAGACTTTTGAGTGCAAAGGGTTAAGATAGTAGCCCATGGTTACAGATTCTGTATTAAGCCATTCCTTAGCAATCAAATTTCAGAAATAAAGTCAATAATTTCCGGAAGGCGAATCATCCTTGAACGACGGAAATTTACATACCCTGTCAGGAAGCTGCTTATCGATTGTGAATATAAAAAGTCGGCAAAACGACGAAAAATCTTATTTAAAGCCTTGTACTCACCCTTAAATGTAAGCGCAGAGATCAATCACAACAAGAAGATGAGACTCGTAAAATGCCCCGCCGTTTCCGTCCGTAAAGGACTCATCGAATCGAAGACGTGACAGAGAGCGGTTTGTTTCACACGAAGGTTTCCCAGAGGTTTCCGTTACGTTGAGTCACAGCGAATGACGTCACAATCAAGGTCATCGTATTCAAATTGACTAAAAAAAGGAATCTTATTTCCAGGGCCTCGAAATAGATATAGGGTGCTGCTACCCAGTGATATGGTTTATTAAAAAGATAATGAGAAAGAATTTTACAGAATATTCCATTTTTCTCGATACAGAATTTAGAAAATTAAAGAGTCAAAAAATAGTTCGTAACAATGTTTATTTCATTTTTTTTTTAATGTTAGACGAGTGGTTGTTATTTGTTGAACATGATAATTTTATGAAACAATACTTTACTTGTAAAATTTTGCAATTTCGAACTGTTTTTCAAAGATTAATTTAGAGATCTTTGTTTTTATTTAGTCCTTTAAAATTCTAGGGAAATAATCTAAAATTAATTTCCTAAAATTCTAACATAGATATAAAAAATAAAGGTAATAATTATGAAATTAATATGAAATTTTGTTATAACTGGAATTAAAGGATTAAATTTACATTGCAAGTTAACATAATACTTGTTATTTTGTTTTACAATAAGTATAAAGCGAAATTATTGCAAAAGTCAAAAAATCTGGCTGCATGATTTCGATGAGAATGTTTTTAGCACTTTCAATACTACCGACGGGACACCAATTCAAATATCAATTCTTCCAGATGTTGACCTTTTTTATAAAAATAAATAAATAAATGAAGAAAGTAGAGGTATTCTTCATATATGTATTAAGAAATTCAACCTATCTAAACTGGCATAACAGACAAATTTTAGCCCACAGAAACCTGTAATTGAAAGTATCTGAAAGATGAGATTTCTCGTCTGTAACGTTGAAAGCGTTAAACTTCTCTAAGTAAAAGAAAAAATATGTTTTTAATATTAAATTTACTTACGAATAAGATGCTATTGTCAGTTCGTGGGATAGATAAACGAAAAATTCAAAAGAGAAATGGCCTGGAGTGTATGTTTATATCATCACAATTATATATCTGTATTAAGGTATCCGACTACGTTCAATGGAAAGAAATATTGAAAAATTCGATATTTCAAAAACTATTTAAAATTACGGTTTTTAGTTGTATTGTCAATTATAATAAAAAATACCATATATACAACAAAATTATTTGAAAATAGAACATATTTTGAGAAGCAGGAAAATATCATTAAATTTTAATGAAATTTAATCAAAACGGTTAACATCCTATACAAAATTGTTATGCAGCAATATTATTTTTCTTTATACACAAGTTATAGAATATAATGATGAATGAAATGACCCAAAATTGAAGAAAAATCTTGAGAAACAAAGAAGCCATGGGTACAAATATACGTATATATGCATTTTTTTTCTATAAATTTGCAACTTAATTTTTCTAAAAGCACCTATGAATGAAAAAGTGTTTGACCAACAATAAAGCTTTAGGTTCATTTCATTTCCCATATTATTTAAAACACACAGTAAAATATTTACGTAAATATTTCTATTAATTTTTGAGATATCACGTTAACGGTGGCAAATTTTTATGAAAATGAAAGTTTTGAGAAAATTAAAGGCAAATTTTAGTTAAAAAATAAGTTTTGCTTAAATTTCTCCTGGATGATAGGTCTGGCCTTCCTTTTTCCAGAAGAGATAAACCAATTTGGAAAGAGGAAAGTCTGAGCTACAAGAATAACAATTAAAAACTCGCTAATGTGGTCGATAAGCAATGTCTTTAACGTAGGCGGATACCTTAAATTTTGTCGCATTTAATTTCAAGAGCGATCTGTGCATTCATATAAATATGTATGCAATAATTCAGAGATGGAGCAAATTATATGAATGCAATTTGATAAGAGGTTTAGCTATCAAAATCATAGAAGGTCATCAAAATTTAATTCCTCTTGATCGGAATGCTTATTTTACCATATATGACAGAAAAGTGTTTTTAGGAAACATAAAAGGTAAAAGAAAATAAACACATAATAATAATAAGGCAAGTTAAATTCTTAAAAGATTAGAAAAAAATTATTCGCATTTCCTGAGTTGGCAGTGAGTAATCTATCTATACTTATCATAAAGCTCAATGTGTGTGTGTGTGCGTGCGCGTGTGTGTGTTGGCGCTCTACAGGCCAGACCGTTGGACCTACAGCTACCAAATTTGGTACATGTATACCTTGGAGGTCCGGAATGTGCACCTCGGAGCCCTTTTTTCGAATTTTTAGTTAGAATTTGTATTAATTAATATTTAAGCGAAATTTCGACGTTTTTCCTCTATAACTTCCGAAATTATTATCGGACAAACATGATTTTTATATCAATTTAAAGATAAAAAAATTAGCTTTCTAACGGTATCAATGTTTTAAATTTATAACGTAAGCTTCTATTTTTAACGAATTTTTAAAGAAATATTTTAACCATGTTTTTATCACGTGACTGGATAAAATAAAAGAATGCCGGAAAATCAAATAATAAAAAAAATATATCATCGTATGTATCATCCATTTAAACTAACTTTTCTTTGGCATTTGTGAAAAAAACTTGAAAAAAAAATATTCAAGAATAAGTTATAATAAAATAAATTGATCTAAATTTCAGCAATCGTGATCGATTATTAGTCACCGAAACAACTTTTAATTAGCCAAATCGGTGTTCTTCAAATTAATCACACCGAACTGTCCACCATCAATTCCATCAATCTCTCAGATGAATGAATGACGGTCATTCATTCTGATCTCTTCAAAACAATCCATCAAAATATGCACCACGTTTTTAATTCTTTCAGGTCAGTTATTTGGGTTTGTTCTAAACATCAATTAATATCAAACATCAATTACATGTGAAAAGAATTTTATATGTAGATCATTCTTCCTGTATGTTGAGGATTCTTTAAAAATATCAATTATTATTTTCGCATGAAATAATAAATATTTTTGGAAGTATAAGATACCATTTTCCAAGACTTAACAGCCTTTCCTATCATGTAACGATTCCAAATGCATTAAAAAAGCAGCTTTTTATTACATTAAAATTTTACTCTTATTTACATAATACATAAAGATGAATTTTTACATATTTACATAAAGATGAAATTTCTTAATTAAGAGTAATTCAAAACCCCATCCCATTTCCATAATAAAGTCCGAACTGAATACTAAATCGTATTCGTAACCGTTATATCCTTCAGATTCAAGAAATGTATAATTTAGCGATCTATCTAGCAAATGTAGGGAATGAATAATAATACTAAAGAAAATTTTGTTTTCACTTTTTTTGCAGATGGTTGCAATTAAAGTAAACAGTCGTCATAATCTAACACGGAAAAAGCGGAAACAGTTTCTGTTTTCTTCCAGAGTACCTTAAATAATACACTAGTTTCACATCTGGCTGAAGTTCAGTCATTGTGTACTTTAATCCTATTCCCAATTACTCCTTATTGCTGAATACCCTCAAATATATTTTTATAATCATATTGTATGATTTTGAAGATAGTTGCAACTAAAGTAAACATTTGTTACTAACTAACACAGAAAAAAAAGCGAGAAAGTGTTTTCGTTTTTCTCTTATCTTAAGATGCAAGTTTTACAATGCGTCAAAGCTTTACCTGTGTGCACTCTAATTACTATTCCCGATTACTCTTTATGGCCAAATATCCTAATTTATTCTATATATATATTCATATTATAAGCCTTAATAAATTACTAAATAAATTTTAAACAAAAATCCTGTAACATTAATTCTTTCTGAAGAAAAAGTCTGTATGCACAGTTTTCTAATTCCAGCTAAGAATATATTATTTCATAAATAATATTTCTTTAGATAAACAGTCAATGCCGTCTTTTGTTTGAAATTCACATTTAGTTTATTTATGTTTGAAGACAAAGAAAAATACATTATTTTTTCAACCAATATTCAATTTATCATTTTAAAAATAAAATATCATTCATAAAATTAAAAAAAATTATTCAACAATTTTAATAAATAAACAGCATATTATGTAACCTATTAAGAAAGAATTAATCAACTTTATCTCTGGAAGTGCTAAAGCAACTTTTGAGTGTGACATTTTGAAATTAATTATTTGAAAAAAGGTTATGTTTTAACTCGCTTAGGTAAACCTAAATTGAAATTTAAGATTAAAATCAATAAAATGCAAATTAAATCTCGTTGAAAAACAACCGATGGCTCTTAGCAGAACATCAATAACCCCAGAATGAATTTTTAAATTTTATTTTTATTAAATCAGTTTCACAGTTTTTTTCTTGCAAATTAAGTAATTGACGTTCGTCCTCAGACAAATGCGCAGCAAGTTTAATAAGAACAAGTTCCATTAAAATTGATTGAATACAAAAACAGCGTAGACAGACAGTGCCAACAAAACAAGTTGTTTGTAATAGAACAAAAGTCTATAATGTGTTCTGCCTAATTATTATTCTGTCAACTTTTGGGACAAGAAGGCAGAACATTTTGACTGCCAGAGTTATTGAGACCTTGAATTCTTATTAACGCTTATTTTTCCACACATTGTGGTAAGATGCTGCGCAATTTTTCAGCGTTATACGAGGGATAATTGCTTTAATATTAGAGAGAAAGAAAGCCGTCATTAGAAGCAATAAAAGAAGCTCTTTTTTAAGATCTAGATGAAAGTTAGAACTAGGCTTGCATGTTATTAGAAGTAAAAATACATTAACATTTGGTTTATTTTTTGGTGTTTATTTTACATAGGCGGGTTTAACTAATTCCAAATTTTAGGAAGAGCAGTAAAAATTCGAAATTTTGGGGTTTCTCAACACTTTATACCAATAAAACTCCGAAAAATACTAATTATATAAAATTTATTTTTACACCATTTTAAAATTAAAAAATATATTTTTTAATGGTGATATTGTGATTATCGTGGAGATTATTCCAGAATTTTGGCAATTAAAATTTTTTAACTCTATTTTCAAAAAAAGATAACAATAATTAATTAAAATTGAAACAGTTCTTTTTGCTGCGTCAAATATTTAATCATTTAATTTTCTTCCATCTTTGGAATATAATATTTCTGTTTAATAATCATCTTATAATTTTATACGAGCAAATCTTGTATAGACATAAATTTATTTCGCATATCTCGGAAACAATTCTAACTATTTGGATCAGATTTAATATTTAGATAAGGTTTTGCTTACTTAAATTTAATCTCAGTTTATTCTCTCTGTATTGGTATCTTCTCTAAAGAAACGCGATTTTATCTTAAAAAACATTTTTTTAATAATTGAATATTAAAACCTTTTTCTATCTGCTCTTATGCTGACAGTGTCATATACAGTCACCTCGTAAATTTTTGTGGTACCTGCACTGTTACCATTGGATGATAACCTATTAGAGCTTGAAAATTTTGTGAGATGATGCTATATGTCATTATCCGACCATGAATTTGTTCGGCAAGAAAGCAATTATTGTATTAACCAATTCGAATAACGTGTTAAACTAAGTGTATGATTTTTCATTTAAACGACCAGTTCCTACATAGATAAGATTGAAAAATATTCATTGTAATCTGTGATTCATATCAAAATATTTTTAAAAAAGAGCAAACTTGCTGAACGAAACTTGGTCTCTCAGGTACTATAGTTTACATGAGGAATAAGAGAGTTAAGTTGTAATATCATAATATTTAGTCGATAGATAACCAAGGCAGTTGCATTTTTAATAGCCTTAAGAAGACATGGAACTTGACTCCAATAAAATGATTAATTTGCATAATGAAGAGAGCAGCTGTAAGACTACTAAAATAACACGGCCTTGGCATATGCCACAATTTGATACTTAAAAATATCTTCCGGGAAGAATCATAAGCATTAAGTTATGTATGAGCTTTAATCGAAGTAAACTCAACCAATGTTCTTGGCAAACTAAGTAGTCACAAAAAACGACTGATATTTAATACAATCTAAATAATACATAAAAATAATATTTATAACTTTAGATTTAAAAATAATTTCATTAAATAAATTCAGATTTTTATTAATCAAATAATTTATAACATTTCGAATATAACATACGAGCTATAAAATTTCAAAACAAATTTTACAATTGATATTTAATATGTTATTTTATTATATTGCTTTTCTTAAACCGAAAAAATATATTGTTTATTAATTAATTTCTTTTCTCAATTAAATACACTGAACAGCAATAAAAATCTTGTAAAATGTCACGCAAAGTAACTAAAGAAAATCGAAACTATTTTGATACAGCATTAACAGAAAATTTAAATGGAAACTGATAGTAATGAACTAATAACAGAAATGGCAAACAAATTTGAATTAAAATTGTTCAATAATTCCACTAAGGATTGAAAGCAAATGCGTACATGTGATGACAGACACGCAAAATATTATCAATGAAAATAATGCAAAAGAATATTTGTGCGAGTAAAGTATAAAAATGATTTATAGCTAAAATGGTAATGATGGTCTTATATGATATTCAAATTTAACCAAATCTATTTTTACTCAAAATCCTGTCAGTTAAAACGGTTCTGCTTGGAAACTAAGATATATGAGACAAGGATTTTTACAGGCAAAACCAGTTTGATCGAGCTTAGGTTAGTTTTGCATTAAGTGAATATCATATTCACAAATAAAACTAGTTTCTGCTTATCTGAATATGCCAAGTATAACCGAAGTTTATTTAAATATACTCAACAAGTTGAATTTCCTGCAGGTGCAACTATTTTAGTCTGTCGCTTTATAAAACGTCGTCCACGACCCCGAAGTTGACACAGCATGGAATCAGTTAAGATTATTCCAAATAAATTTCCTTTGAAATATACAAGTACATTTCAGCCGAGATGCGACTAGACATCAGTGCAATTAGCTTGAAATTGGCTCGACAAAAACTATAATTATATCATCAGGTATTTGAAAACCGGATTTGCCTAGTCAAACGTGAATATTATTCACTTAATATTAACTACTCACACAAAAATAAATCGAAGACTATTCGTTCTATGTATTGCTATAACTTATGATTATATGGAATTGCGTTACATATCTATCACACATGTAACATGCGTTCCAAAATTAACGAAAATTTGAATTTGCCACTATTTGTTGGCAACCCTATTAAAAACATTTAATAGCTGATAGTTTCGGGTTAGTATAAATGGAGCTTTATACGATAGAACAACGTGTTAACGCAAAATTTCAATTAAATAAAAAAAACGTTTTTTTTTCTTTAAATTTTTATAATTTTATTGAATTGTATACTGGATAGGGTTATATATGGAATAACACATAGGGCAAGTGGTCTCCACGACTTTTCTAGCACATGCGCACTGTTTTGTCGAAAATGTGGCTAAATTTTGTCGATAAAGTGTTGAATTTTCTTCTCTTCTTCATGCGTACTTGTGGGCTTGTTGATATAAATATTTGAATTCAAATATCTCCATTAAAAGAAATCCAGTCTAGGAGTAGAATTCTCACATTTTCGAACTTTGTCCATCAGACTTTTATTACTTCTGAAATATTGTAAAACAATGAAAACACGTTGCTGTATTATGTAACGCTGCTTTTTTACTAACTTTAAACAATCAGGAGTTAAATAGGTTTTTTAATAGGGTACCCAAAACTTTATTGAATGAATGGTGGCAAATCCAAATCTTGCTTTAATTTTGGGACAACCTTTATAAACTTCTTAAGTTTAACTTAACTTCTTAAGTTTCTGATTATTCAAGCTATATAAATAAAATAATAATCGATTAAATGCATTGTCAGGTGTTTAAATAACGAAACTTGTACTTTTCTCTAATAAAATACAAGCACGACTCTTAGATAAATGTTTTACATTACGTTCGAAAATAATAGAAAGCACACAATTAAAGATTTTAAACTATATGATTTACCAATTAATAGCTAAATTTATGTATTTTTGGTTGTTTTCAAGCCATTCATAAAAAATTGCTATTAAGTTAATAATAATTAATTACAGCGCTTAAAGCGTTCTATTAAAATAATTATAAAGAATTTCTGGACAATATGCTCTTCAGATTCAAAACACAGATAATATACGCCAAATACCCTACGAATCCTTTTCTTTTGTGTAACACCATCTGTTCAAACGATTCCGCTTTCGTGTTATTTCAAGGCCAGCTTCAACGTGTCAATTGTTTCTTTATGCCAAATAGGTCGGCACGTAGGAACAGAGGAGTATTTAGTGACAAAGATCCGCCTCACCAATTTTAGAAGCATGCGATGTTTACATAAAAGTCTGCTGTTGCTTTAGTTCTCGGTGACTTCACAAAATTACGTAATATTCTCAATAAAGGAAATGTTTACCCCTTTTAGTTGCAAAACATAGAGCATTCTTAGGATTATAGAATTTACAATACATTAAAAGATCCTTATTTGCGCTTCCTTCATTCGCGTTTTCACTATTCGTGGATTCAAAAAATGCAACCCAATTCCTATATTTGCGGCTAAAAATTTCTTTATTCGCGGATCTAATAAGTACCTACATAATAATAAAAGGATTCCAATAGGTATCCAACCCAATATCCTTTAAATGCCGTCAAATGGACTAATAAAAAAAGTAAAATAGATCTTATTACAACTTTGTCTAAAGTATGTTGTTAAATGCAAACTGCAAACATAGCCGAAATCGTGAATGGAATAGGACAAGATGGACTCGAACAGATAGAATCCAGTGACATTCAGGAATTGCTTGAATCGCAAGATGAAGATCTGACTGAAACCGACTTGGAGGAAATGTTAAATTCACTGCCCATTGAAGAAGAGGCTTCAACAAGCACTGGAAACGGGACATTTAATTTGAAAAATCTTAGTGAAGGTTAAAGAATGGCAAATGAGCTTTGCGATTTTTTTTTTTGAACATTGATCGGTCTATGGAACGAAGTCTTATTTTAAGAGGCAAATTGTTAATGCGACAGCTGCGTATCAGTCTGAATTGAGGGAGCTTTTGAAAACTGACAAGCAAGAGAAAATTACAAAATTCTTCAAACCATTGCCTAAGCCTTAAGATAATGAATCAAAATGTTAAAAAACTTCAGTTAAATTGATTTTTTATATATTTTTTTGTTTTGTTTTGTCACCTAGGAACGTATCCCCTATAATCCCGTATAAATTACGATTCCGTATTCACGGTTTCTGTATTCGCGGCATATTTATGGAACATATACCCCGCGAATAAAGAATTTTTATTGTAATGTTCTAAGAAACCAGATCAGAATTTGCGTAAAAGCGGTTAAAACTGCTCTGAAAATGCAGTCAAATCTTCATATATCGGACTTAATAAATCGAAAACCTTTATATATCGAAATGTTTCTGGAATATTGAATTTTCTATAGAACAATAAATAATTTCTGTATATCTAATATAATCCCCCTGCATTGGAGTCAACTGTAACATGGAATAGAGGACGTAAATTTGAAGAGAAAGAATATAAATTCAATAAAAATATTCCTCGGATTCTTATTAAAATAGAAATTCATGGAGAGTCAGAAAGAGTATAGAAGATCATGATTAGATTATAAAAAAGCCTTTGAAAATATACTTTGATTGTGAAAATGATTTAAATTCCTACTTCGAAGTTAAACTTTGAACTCTGGATGCCACGATAAATAAAAAAAGAGACATGACATTCAATAAACTATTATACTGGGTGAAAAATAAAGAAAGATTTGCAATTTGTATTTCTGTTTTATCAAGATTTCTATATATTAAATTTTTTCTATGATACTTCAATTTTTATAAAGAAAGAGAAATTTTTGCAATTAGAGCTCAAAGGAAATGAATAAATTAAAACAACTGAAAACAAAAAGCAAATGGACTTTTTTTATTTCATTAAACAATATGTTGTTACATTAAACAATACGAAAATAATTGTTATTCGCATCCAAATATAAAAAAAATAAACACATCTTCATCTTTACTTTATCTCCTTGATCAGTTGTATAATTAGATAATATTATTTGTTTTAAATGTTGCTTTTATTCAATAAAAGATGGCAATGGATTACTGGTTATTTTTGTGTTGCATTATAATATCCATGAATAATTAATTTAGATTCAAAACTTAAAAATACAATAAATCGACAGACCTATCAGATTCTGGTATTTCAGTGAAAGGGTAAATTTACAAATTAAAAACTACGAACATATACAATAAATCTGCACAAATATTTTTAAAAATTTAAAGTACATCTTATTGTTTTGCCGATAACATAAATAACACTGCAGTTATCGCTTTAACAGACGATATCGCAAAATACTTGAAGCTTATAAATTGAATATAATTTACAATTAATTTAGAAATAGCTTTATTAAACTATACCAAAATATTTAGAGAACCTATTCCAAACATATTTAAATAAATTAAAATTGTATTATCATAATGTTCAATATAAACAGATTTGTATCAGTGGTAAGGTATTTGGGCATATTTACAAGTCTTATATCGAATTAGCATTGAAAAATATCTCAGCGTTCATTGGAAAGAATAAAAATTTTAATACTAATTTAAAATAGCTGAATAAGAAAAATTTGCTGATAAAAATTATTTAAGTGTCTCTGTTTATAGAAATGTTTAGTCAGCATAAACTTAGAAAATAATGCATTATATTATGAAGTTGATTTCAAACAATAATAAAAATGATTTATCAAATTTTTTTGTTTCTTTTCTTCTTATAAATTTTTATATAGCTTGACTTGTAAAAATAAGAATTGTGTAACTGATATTTTATTTACTTCCTAATTTTAAAGAGTTTTGAGTTTTTGCACATTTGTGAGATTTGGAAAACAAAGCTCAATTTTAATGTTTTAAGAATTTGATTTTTGTTAAAGATTAATATAATTAAATTTTGATCTTGTATAAGGGGCGCCATCTAGTAATGAATTTGAGAATTAATTAATATATAGACTCTAATTTAATATTAACGAATCCTAAATAGAGAAACTGCAAGCCAAAAATGAAAATAAAAAAAACTGTTCAGAACACTAGTGCAATATATCCAATTTCCGTTTAAAACGAAAATTTGTCTAAATAATTAAATAAGGCAAAAAGAAGAAAAACAGAAACAACAATTTCATTCAATCGTATAATGATAATGATTTACAAAAAAATACGAATTTCAGATTTTAAGATTAAAGTACAGGAAACAGCGGATCCTAAAACATCAAACACTATAAATTCCTTTATAAAATAGAAACTTATATTTTCCACACATAATTAAGAAATAAATATTAAATGAAAATACTAATTCTTCGCATAAAATCGAACAAAATAGTCTTTTCTTTTTCACTTAATCAACACTTTCTAATAATTATAAATTAAAAATAACTCAACTTAATAAAAAGGCATTCCAGATTAAAACAAAAATACATAATTTAGTCGGAATGCTTTTGAAACATATTTTCGCTTATTATAGTTCCCACCCATCTGGAACAAAGGTTATTTTTAGAGAATTACCCGGAGTTGAGAAATATATTTAGCTATGGCAACACCGCGTCAACTTTTTCACTCTAATATGCAGGTACACGTACTCTTAAAACAATCTTCAAAGCAAGCTTAACTTTGAAGCTCAATATTCAAAACATAAGAACATTAAGAACATTAAGAAAACGATATCATGTACGAGATATAAACCATGACTTTTCAATAAAATAATTTCATTATTTTATTTATAGCAGATTAATTTGATGTTTAAAGTAAAAGACATTTTCGGAAAACAAGCAGATAATAATTTCTATTAGATTTGTTATACTAATTTTTTGAAATGAAGATGTGTTGTAATCTTTAATATATTATCGATGAAAATATCCCTAAAAACTCAGCTGGTTCAATAATGATAAACGACAATACTTCAAGAAAACTCTATCGATTTTGAAACAATTGAATTACCTATCATTCGTAATTCGCAAACATTTTATAAACTTCTTAGTATTAATCTACACACATTCTAACTAATGGATTCTGCTTCATAAAATAAAATAATAATATTTTTTATTGGAAATAAATGAATTTAGTTTTATTCACTGTTAATATTAAATTATAACATTTTAGAATTGAACTAATTTTGTAAACATCGATCTAGATATCAAAAATATACAAAATCAGAAAAGCAAAAAACAATTCTTTCAAACTAAATCATGAAAATCTTTTACAAAATAAAAAATTATCTTCATAAGAATATAATATATTCAGTAATTTTGGTAAAAGGTAAATACATTCATAAAACATTTTCAGTTATTTAGAATGTCATTAGTTGCAAATATCTATAAATAAAATACTTGTAAATAAATGTATGAATAATTTTAGATATTCTCAAATCAATTATTTACCACAATACCATTTTCTGTTGACAGAGCATCGTACATTAACCATCGCAATATTTATGAAAGCTTAACAATGGAACAAACTGCTAATTAAATATCCGTTCTTTAAAAAAATCATTTGGATTCAATACTAGCAAAAGCAGATGTAAAAAATATTAACAGTGAATGATTATTTAATCCTTTATTGGTTGAGTCGATACAGTTTTGTTATTCAAAATGATTTTACATTTAATTTCTTCCAAACACTGGAATTTAATTAATACTACTATTATTTGTATGTTTTAATGATATTTTTTCTCCGATAATTTAACCGCAAAAGCAAAGTTTATTATTAAATACTGTCTCTCTTTTTCATTCATATTTTTTTTTCCATTTGATTTTAGTAAAATAGAAATAATAACAATTTAAAAAATTTCAAACTGGAATATTCTGAGTTTTTGTTCTTTCAAAAGAAACCATTTTCAAAATTCTATTTATGAAAATAATAATTAAAGAGTCACAAATCAGCAACTTAAATTGACGACGTTTTATTTGAAAAAAGAAAGAGCTTAAAATATGCTTTCTTGCCTTTAAAACTAATAATTTCTTTTTAATTTAAATATACTGTAATAAAGTAATACGATAATTCAGTTATTTTTTGCAGTATTACAATACTATTAATTATTATTATAAAATATAATTATCAAAATAAAAAAAATGCTGTTGAAGATGCTTATATTCAAATAATTTTTCTTTCATTCAAACGGCGTACTAGAATTTTAATTATTTTATATCATATATAAGTTTAATGAACCAGATTAAAATGTAGATTTCATTGTGAACAATACATATATAATTCTTAAAATAAAATTTTTGCTGTTGACTTTCCGAAAGTTTATCAAAATTCTATACATATGGTACAATTTTAAGTTTAAAATAAGATGGCAGATTTGTAAAAAATAATTTTTTGAATCCATTAACAATAAAACCGTTCGAAAATATATGTTAACAAAATATTTAAATCAAAAACCGATAGAATGTTCACAAGTAGTAAATTTTTAATTGATATAAGTTAAGTATTTGTACTTAACTTGATGACGTGTATTTTGATTTTTATGCTGGAGAATATTGCTTTAAAAAAGAATGCAAGGCTAAACAAGATTAGAAACGTATATAAATAAAATAAAAAAGTATTTTTGATTCTTAATTTTTATTTTCAAATTAATTGATTAATTGACAACAAGTTATACAAGCTTATATATAAAAGAAATATAATTAAAAAATAGATCAATCCGGACTATATGCTAACACTACGACTGAACTAGTAATTCCGGAAAGTTTTGTTACTTTGTTACTTGAAAAAAAAAGTGTTTTTGATATTTAATTTTTATTTTCAAATTAATTGATTAATTGACAACAAGCTATACAAGCTTACATATAAAAGAAACAAATCATATATAAAAAATAGGTCAATCCGGACTATATGCTAACACTACCACTGATCTAGTAATTCCGAAAAGTTTTGTTACTTCCAAAAAATAGTATTTTTGATAATTTTTATTTTCAAATTAATTGATTAATTGACAACAAGCTATACAAGCTCGCATATAAAAGAAATGAATCATATATAATTAAAAAATAGGTCAATCCAGACTATATGCTAACACTACGAATGAATTAGTAATTCCGAAAAGCTTTGTTACTTCCAAAAATAAAGTTAAAATAAGCATTCACATTTCTGTTATTCTTAAATTAAAACAAATTAAATTATTCTCTCGGACAGTACCATGCGTAAAGAACAAAAGCTTTTAAATTTTCCCCAGCTGTCAAAACAGAATAAAGAGTCCTTATGTGAGAAACAAAATACAGTTACAGTTATGGGATATGATAGCAAGCGAATTCCACAAAGTAGGAATGTCAGAAGTCAGTGAGTCACGGTAGAAAAATCCCTGCTCCCATTTGAGATCTGGATTATTCATTTTTGCATAACAGCGCAAAAGATCTGAATTTCGTGAGTAAAATAGTCAAATATTGAATTCCAAGAAGATTATGACTCGAATTGGTGAAATAGAAAAATTCCATACGCCGTTGCATGATATTACATTCTACTGAAATATGAGGATTTTTAGAAATTGAAATTCTTTTCTAAAATTTCTATATCAGTAATATCTACAAATTCATTAATCTTCAGTAAACATATTTTTTGCAGCTGCTTGTTGTTTTAGAATACGAATAAATTTCAATTTGTACAATGAATTTTAAAATAAATATGAACGTGTGTATGGGTGAGCTCTATGGATCAAACCCTTTGACCTAGATATATCTATTCCGAATATGTCTAGATATATTTGGCACATATGTTTTTTATGTGTTTTTTATTATATTAATTTATGCAATCACACAAAAAAATTCTGAATTTCACTATTTTTTTTTTAAATTATTTTTTAATTTCCAACGATAAATTACATTGTTGCTCTAAGATTGAAACAGTTTTCAATGTTTCATAAAATATTTAATCGCTTAATTCTTTTCTATTGTTAAAAATTAAAGAATATGGATAATTATTTATACATATACGTAATTTGTATATATAATGTATGCATATGAATGTAATGTATTGTACTTTTAATTATCTAATCAGACATATCTCTTTCCGAGCAAAAATTAAATTCGATTCTTAAAATATTTTATTTCATCGTCATCAGTCTGAAAATGGCAAGACATAAGTGTATAGCACTGAAATTAAAAGTGCATTCGGATTAAAGTAAGACATTTATTGCACAAACATAGCATACATGAAGCAAGCTATTTATCATTTTTTTCCAAATGAACTATTCTCTTAACAAATGATCTTTAGTAAAACTTTACATTATTATTATTATATTATCACGTAAATATTTTATTGCTTTACGTTATTATTAGAAATTTAAAATACTTACTTATATTATCAGAGACTTAAAGTACTTAAATTATTAGAGACGCAAGAGACAAGTGTTGCAGTAAAAATTTTAAAAAATTACACAAATTATGGTTTGGTGATTAGTTTACAACTGAAATAGTATTCAACTTAAAATATTAATCTATTTATTTTCGAAATAATTCCTTTGACTAGAATTGATTTTTTACAAAAAATTTCATTCATAAGATCATACAGAAAAAACAGTAAACTTCGACTTATAATTCAGTATTCATTTTCTTAAACCCCTTTATTCCTTGAGCTTGCAAAGAGTATAGAATGAATAGTATTTTTAAATATATGATCAAAATTTAAATCGTTCATAGACGTAATAATTCCATATATTCTATACATTATCCATTCTAGACTGTAAGTAGAATCAACACAATTGCAGTTTTCCTAAACAGAAAGGACCATACAATTAGATTGTAAAACGATAACAACATAATTAAAATACCTTTATTAATATTCACAAAACGAAAACTAACTGGGAATTAACACGTTTCTTTTGTCGCATTTAACCTGTAACTGTAACAAGAAAATGGAACTAATCGACTTTTATTTACCCAAAACACCGCTCAATTTCAGAAACAACCAAGGACAAGTGCTTACAAACAAGGAAATATGAACAGTCTGAAGAAAAACTTCAAATCACCAGTTCGGAATCATGTCAATACAGACAGCGATGAAAAAAAAATCATCTAAGTGTTTCGCTTTTGATATGAGCTACTGATGATACAGCTGTCGTTGAAAAATGTCCGATTGCACACTCGCCGGAGAAGGTCGCCGAATACCGAATCCTGAGTCTCGCAAACCTGACTTTTACTAGACATCTGGATGTTGCGACATGGCATCATTTTGTCGTGACAATTTCCACCAGTCTCTGGATGGATTTCTAAAGAAATGAATGGCAGGAAGGGAGATGGCTCGTTCCCGTTAATCTTGCTGTAACGTACCTGTCGGAAGTGGTAGATGTTTTGATTGTATAACAATAGAATTATTTTCTTTCATATTTAGGTCTACTCTTTTTGTTTGTCAGTTCCTACATTGCGAGAAATCAACTATCAAATTTTTCGTAAATATTTTTTCTGGATAAAATCAGCTTGTTAGTCTTCCAACAGTTTCTGGAGTTATGTAAGGAAGTGATATCACTGACTCACCAGTCCTCCGATAGCACATGGATAAATAACACTGAATGACCAGACTGTTGCAACAGCAAACCCTGGTGGGATTTGTGGTTGAGTCCTAAGGGCCATCACCGGCCAAGGTACAACCCTACCCTTAACATTTTAACATTTAACACCACACCACACTTCCGTTTCTAGAGCTTATGCGGCTCCTTTCCGGTTTGGTATAGATGTAAGTGGACTTTATTAACAAAAAAAAAAGTACACAACAATGAATTTAAAAGATACAGACAGATGACAATATACATGAAAATACAACATAACAAGTAATGATAAATGCTAGACTGAACTTCTTGAGTACAAGAAACTGGATGAACGAGCATAGTAATATACAGTATGAATGCAAAAAAGGGTTAAAAATATTAGTTACTTGAGAGGGGGATGAAAAACAAGTTATGAACAAAGAACGAGTGCTATTAAATGGTGTCCTAAGCAATAGTAGAGTTACTCTAATTGAAGCAGCTTTTCCTGATCAGTTAGGAATCTAATCATGTTTAAAGCACGTCCCATAAATGATGGGAGGAGTCAGACCCCCTCCCCACCTTTCCGTGCACCCTCTAGGATGGCGAGCTTTAACCACCATGCCGAAAGCATCTCTTCCTCATTTTGAGATGCCCCCCCCCCCTACGTAAGGGTTAAATTAGGTGGGCAAATAAGCTCGGTATAAGCTCGAACAAGACTCCTCATGGATAGTAATTTTAACATAATATTACAATAATCTGAAAATTGAAAAAAATATTTAAAAAATGATGGGTCCCTAGCCTTTTACCAATAATCTGAAGTTTCTTTAAACTTCTGTTGGCTGTTGTTTCTTATGCAAAAGTTGGATAGTGAATGAGCATTGTTATTGGAAGAACGTAGGAAAATAAATGCATTTGTGGGGAAATTGGTACAGTTTACCACTATTTAATGGAATATATGGAGAACTCAGAGTCAAGGAAGGACCTGAAGAATGTCAATAATGATTTGAATACAGTACTGATGGTACCAGGTAATCTCAAAACCCTGAAAGATATGATGTTAAAGATTGACAGTTTGATTCCAACTGTTTGAGAGAGTGCAGACGAGGAGAAAGACAGCTATTTTCTACCCCGAAAGAAATGTTAGTTTGACTGTTCGGTCAATGTAAGGTTGGACAATACTTATTCAGCAGTCGACCACAACAAATCCTGTCGATACTGCTACGTTCAATGGTGGCGGGGTGGTCGGCTGTAAGCAAGAAGAAATGAATGAGCATAGCAGCCAGTCACAATAATTCCTGTTTATACGGCTTAGTTCTGTGGTAAAGGGGTGATTGGCTATAATTAAAATAAAGTTTCTTTAGTTGTAACGCTTACACATTTATTGTGTAATTGAAAAAGTTGCTTGGGTTTAATTTCACTTAATTTTCTTCATAACGTATTGCTCATGATTCATTCAATCAAGTATTTACCAAGCATCAAATTATGATACACATTAAAGTAAATTTTTTTACAGTTATATGAATTATGGTCAGGATGGATTCTTTGAAGAACTCTGTAAAAGGATTATACTTTTGAATTTTTGTTTAAAATAGATTAAAAAACATCTAGGAAACCAAAATATCAGTTAAAACAGCATAAGAATTGCACAGGGAAAATGGGCGTTTCTCAGGTTAAAAAAGAGATATAAATCAAAAACTTTTTAATTCTGAAGTTTATGAAATTATTTGTTCAAAATCTTGCAAATATATTACCTAAATACGGAAATAAAAAATTAATTATATTTCAATCCAATCATTAAAAGTTATAATTGGACTGATTGAAAACATAAAGAATTTGAACGATTAAAGAATAGTTCTAAGATGAACAGATTACTTATTCTCAAATTCACTAACTCCACAACAAATTGAAAAGTTACCACAACAAACTTGAAGAAAAAAATATGCATTAAATGTATGAAGTTTTACGTTGGCAAATTCCACCAAATTTTAGAATATGACAAAATAGCATTAAAACAAATACTATGCAAATATAAAAGTCAATACAACTTACCACAAAGGGAGCATAGAGACAAAATTCAAACAATTTTATGATAAAATTTGTTTAGAAATTAATAACATTAAATAAAGAAACGATACTAAAAAATAGACTTTCCAATACAAATACTTAATAACTAGACATCTGTTCCGTTTATTGTGTAATTGAATTTTCTAACACAATTAAGCAATATGACGTCTCATTGCCATTAAAAATGTAATTGTCTTTTAAGATACTGTAACTTCCTATTTTTTTATGCAAACTTTTAAGAAAACAATGGGAAAAAATGTCTATTAAATGTTTAATGAAAGAATCAAAATCGTTTGTATTTCATTGCAATAATGATACGTGTTAATGAAAATTAGACAAAAGCTCTTTAAAGACATTATCAGAGCTTAGGAAAAATATACACATTAAACTAATTTAATTAAACAGGCAATTTTTAAATTTTAAATCTGTAGAGAAATAATTAATTAATGCTTAAGAAAATCATAGCAGAAAAACACCAGAATAATGTTAAACAGTTCATTAATTAAAATTTAATAAAACTCGCTTGTAGGTGTACATACTAATCCTCTGAAAATATGCATTCGATATTTCGTTGTTTCAGGTCAAACGAACTGCACTGAAGAACCGCGACACACATAAGTTATTAGAGCAGATGTCAAAGCTCTTAATGCATATGACCGTCATTTATTGCAAAAACGCTGCAGTAAATAACGGCCATATGAATTAAATATTTACAGAAAAACATCAATCATTACTTACATTTCATGAGTTTCATTTCTTACAAATTTCTTTTTGTAATTTCTACTAATAAAAAATATGAATATGTATCTGCATGTTGGAGCTCTACAGGGTAGATTGCTTATTTTAAAACTATCAAACTTGGCGTATATAAATAAACCGTAACTAGTGGAAATGTGCACATTGAAACGAGATTGCTTAAAATTGTAATTACGAAAAATAAAATTGAATTTTGAGTTTTGGTGCGATAACTTCCAAATGTTTTATCCCATGAAAATAAATTTTACGCAATTTATATATTTAAATTGTCTTTCTGATATGCAATTTAATGGTTGCGCAACACTCCCCTGAATTTTAACAACTGTTTAAAATTATATTTTTTACATATTTCCAGCGAAAGAATACATTTGTTGCTTTGATATTCAAACTAAATTATAATTTTTCCGGTTCATTTAACAATTCATATTAATCTATAATTTGAATTGTTAAACGAACCGGATTATTCTGTCATCAAATATTAAATCTCATGATTTGAATCTTAACAAAATAAAGAAAACCAAGTATTGTTGTTGTTTTTTAATGGCACTTTCATTGGCAAGCCGGCTGACAAAAGAGTCATTCCGATTTAATCCGAATTTTTTTTTTGCGCTTGTTTTTTCAGTAGTTTCAACTAGGACCAAAAGTGCGAATCAGCTACTTACGCATCACAACCCTTTTTACAGAGCGGACTTCATTCATGTATTTCATTCACTCATACGCAGATCGTAATTTAGATCTGAATCAGAGAACGATCCCCTCTGAACCCGTACCCCCAGGTAATATTACATAAAAAACATCTTGCTAGGACAACAGAGCAAGGTACGTAACTGAAATGTTAGCAACTAATAATCCTAGCAAGCAAGTTGGTAACCAAAACTGATTAATATACCTAAGAAAATGCTTCAATTATACCTATTAAAATCAGAATGGTTCATTTCAAGTTTTGCAGCAGAAATTGCTGCACCTGATATCCTTGCAGTGATAATTAATGGATGTAGGCTACGTCAAACGAACAGGTTGTTTATACAGATTCTCGTTTAAGGATAGTAATAGCAATGTCACTGCTAATATCAGGTGAACATATATTGACATGATAAACAAAAGAACTCAACTGACATTCCTTGCATAGAAACATGATTTTTTACAACATAATTCTAACATAGAAAGTGAATAATCTTTATTTAATAACAGCGGATAACAATGTAATGGAATGTATGTCACTTTGCTTCTTTCTCAATTCATGATAATTTATCTCTGCAATAATGTAATCTCTGCAATAATTATCAATTCATGATAATTTATCTCTGCAATTCATGATAATTTAATAAAGCTGAATATGCGCGTGTCAGTGAGTTAAAGTTAGATCTAAAGTTAATAAATTTATTTAGATGTAATTTGGAAGATGAGATGGAGTAAAAGAAGTAATTTTTTAAAAAATAATTCAAATTTTTATTACAAAAAAATTAAGCAACATTTTGACATTTTTTTGACCATAACATTAATAAATATTACAAAATAAGATTGATTTTTACATCATCATAGGATTAAAAAAATCTTTTTAACTTATGGCAATGACAGTTTTGCTGTCATAAGTTTGTTTATGCAAATTTAAATTTTCTCGAAAAGGCGTTAGATTATTTTGTTATTAATAATTATTTAAATTAGTTCATAATGGATTCGAAATTCAACTAGATTCCATTGTTATAACAAACATTTCATCTTCTATTTTTTTTTGTTGATTATTGTATGAAGATAACGATTTATTTTTCCATGTTCATTCCTGTCTCTCATACGTAATACGGAGAAATTAAAGTGACGTCAATAAATAAATCGAGTGCGAGATTCTGACGATTCTGCACGTTTTAAACCTCATTGAACTTGAAAAATACATTTTTACTGCGACAAAGATAACTTGAAACGTTTTGAGCTATACTATATGTAAAGCTATGTAATATGTTTTTGTATATGTAAAGATTGCTATATGTTTTTTTATTGAAAAAATCATATTTCGTCTGAACCTCAAAAATAAAATTGTATTCAGATGGAGTGCTAATAATGAAGATAGCTGCAGATAAAGGAAAAAAATCGTCAAAAGGTTTCATTGCATTCATAAACAATAAAATAGTTTGGGTAAAATAAAAAATAAAAAACACTATGCAAAAGTTGATATATAAAGATATATGAGGTTTTAAGCATGCGACATCTCCATGAATTTTGTTCAAAATCTAATGAAAATATATATCTTTTTCGTTATCTGACTTTCTTCCTATTAATTTCATCTATAGTTTGACACATATCTACAATTTTAATTACAAGGCGGTGTACAAAATCTTATTTATCTAGGTCATTGCGCTGCTGAGTCATCATATTCAACTGCCAGCGAAAATGTAGATAGATAAATGCTTTACTTTTTGGCAGATTAAAACGAAATTTATATACATCGACAGTTAAAACCCCCGGGAGGGGCAACTCGTAATTGAGGATGAGATACTTCCAGCATGGTTGTTGGATATCGCCAACCCGGTAGGCACATTAAAGGTACGAGATCTGATTTATCCCATCCATGACAGGATTTACTCCTCAAAGGGAGGCTTGTACCGTGACCGGTGATAATCCTTATGAATCAACCACAGTTCAGACCAGTGTTGCTGTTGCTGTTATCAGGCCATTCAGTATTTATTTCCGAGAACATTTGGACGGGATGGAGTGTCAGTAATACGGCTTAAGTATATGACACAAATCCGCATCGCTATGCATTTAAGGGTTAAAATCTTCAACTTGCCGCTGCGGTATCATTTAATAATTATACGGCTAAGATAAATTGCTGGCTCAGTTAGATTTTCGAACAATTACTTTCTCAATGATATATAAGCTTCAAATGCTTCCACGCGTTTTCTTTTCTTTTCTTTTTTTTTTTTTTTGATATTGCTGTGTTGAATACATCGCTTTAATATCAGCCATTATTTGACGAAGTTTTAAAATCTGTTAAAAATAGAATATTTTGTTTAATGATAAAGAAATGAATAATGATACGATTTGAAAAAGGTTTATTTATTTATTCAACCAAATAAATAGACCTCTTTGTCTATTTATTTATTCAACAAAATTTATAATTTAAATTTATACGCACATTTGGTTTTTATTTCATTTTGAAATGGATTTAGTTCAGATCGAATGCAATTCTAAACTATTATTTATTTAACTTCTTACCAAATGACAGGGTAATTTTTCTTGTACCTAAATTAAATAATTACTTACAGCAGTATGAAATAAACTTCGAGGAAAAATATTCACAGCATTTAGAATGCCCACTTAAATAATTTTATGTAAGAAAATTACAAAAAAAAGGAGATAACATTTAATACAATTATCTAGCCGGAAAATTTTGATTTTTTTAGAAAAAGCAAGTACTTAGACATAACCCACATTCCACTAAAAATTAACTAATATATTTTAAAAAATAAGATCGTGTATAGAAAATATCAGGGTTCTTAAAATTTGCATCTGATATCTGCAAATTCACGGACTATTGGCTACGAAAACCCGGTACAACATATCACGTTTTGAAAACAAAAAAAGTCAAGGTTATATTCTTGGAAGTATGCAATTTATGATCATAAATTATTCTGGACTACGGTTAATAATCTCGCAAAATTTGCAAAAGCACGCATTTGGTCGAAAAAACTTGAAAACTTAGTTTTCCTTTGTTTATTCATGCAGTAGAATATACACGCAGACGATTTTTTTATAATATTTATTTTGTTTGATTAGCAGAATATTACAGCTTATTTTCTCATTTAAAATATATCATTTACTTGCAGAAAGAAAAAAGAAATGATTATGAAGTTATGACTTTCATTATTTATTTAATACCAAGTGTCGTAAGTTCAAAAATTTCTGGATATTCATGAGTTACAGAAATTTGTCCGGTGCTTTCAGAAAATATCATTTCTATTTTTACTAATATTTATGATGAACATGCGTGAGCTGTCGCTCTATAAAATAAATCGTTTGATGCAAAGTTGCCAAAATTGCCACATATATATTTGAAAGGTGGGAGTGTGGACTTGTTTTGAAATTTTAATTAATTAAAAATGAAGCAGAATGTTGAAATTTTTTTTTCTTTATAAGTTCTGAAGGTATTACAACGCAAACGATTTTTATAGCATCTTAAAATTAAAAAAGATTAAACATTTTCAACGGCACAAATTCGATTTTTTTGGATATTATTAATGCACGCCAAGTATTAATTATCAGATACCTCAGCAAGAATGACATGTCAGATTGAGTAAAAATGATAAATTCATTCCAAAAGTTAATACAGTAAAAGCTCTTTATTCGCGGGGTATATGTTCCATAAATATGCCGCGAATACAGAAAAAGTGAATACGGAATGGTAATTTATATGGGATTATAGGGGATACGTTCCTAAGTAACAACATAAAAAAAACAAATATACAAAAAAATCAATTTAAATGAAGTTCTTGAACATTTTGATTAATTATCTTAAGGCTTAGGCAGTGGTTTGAAGAATTTTGTAATTTTCTCTTGCTTGGCCGCTTTTAAAAGCTCCTCCAATTCCGACTGATACGTAGCAGTCGTGTTAGCAATTTGCCTCTTAAAAATAAGATTTCGTTCCATAGACGGATCAATGTTCATAAAGAAATCGCAAAGCTCATTTTCAATTCTTAAACCTTCATTAAGATTTTTCAAATTAAATGTCACGTTTCCAGTGCTTGTTGAAGCCTCTTCTTCAATAGGCTGTGAATTTAACATTTCCTCCAAGTCGGTTTCAGTCAGATCTTCATCTTACGATTCAAGCAATTCCTAAATGTCACTTGATTCTATCTGTTCGAACCCATCTCTTCCTATTTCGGCTATGTTTGCAGTTTGCATTTAACAACATACTTTAGATTAAGTTGTAATAAGATCTATTTTACTTTTTTTTATTGGTCCATTTGACAGCATTTACAAAGGATATTGGATTGGATACCTATTTGAATCCTTTTATTATTATGTATGTACTTATTAGATCCGCGAATAAAGAAATTTTTAGCCGCGAATATAGGAATTGTGGCGCATTTTTAAAATCCGAGAATAGTGAAAACGCGAATGAAGGAAGCGCGAATATGGAGCTTTTACTGTATTTCATAATCACATTAAGTTAATAATGTGTAAGGCGCTCTCTGGCATGGTAAATTTATTAGAGAATATGAAAGAAAGTCTGGGCTGATGTCTATCGCTGGCAATTCTAGAAATAAAGTTAAATTAATAGCTAAGCATTTCTTTACTCAACTAGCCAAATGATTAGTAGATGCTTCAGTCTTAAAGTTGAGGCAATATAAAAGAAAAGTTCTTCATTATTTTCATTTTTCTTAGTTCACTGAGCCATTAATAATATCAACATTTGTATGTGAGAAAAAGGTCAAAGAAGCAGTCCAATAAAAAGGAATCGTCAAAAGAATTGTGATGAAATGAAAGAATATTATTTACTCAATAAATCGTTTGGCCTCTTCGTATGGTGCAACAAAAGGCTCACAATAGCAGTGAAATTCAATCTAATAATGAATTGGATTCCTCGCAGTAGTTAGGTCAATGTCATTAGGACACTTTATTAGAACAAAGAGTAGCGAAGTTTCAAATTATGATAACTGAATTAACAGGCTTAGTATTTTTCAGATATTTATATTTAGAAAGAAGTCACGAGGAGTAAGTAACATGTGATATTTAATTCAAATTTGGAACACGTCTCCCAGAACAACAGGTCACTTTAATTTTGACACAATACTGGGTTTAAATTGTTGACTTAGCTCAACTTCAATGTATATGCTAATTCCTCTGAAAAATTATTAAAATGAATATGCATATATTTATCTAAATTGATATGCATTTTTCTTGGCATAAAATACATAAAAGCAATTACACCTACTTAAAATTGTGAGCAAACTATATAAAACAGGTTTCGGAATCTTGGTCGTACATAGATATATATCCATAAAGTGATAAGGAGATCCTCCTTGATATCTGCAACTTAGTTTACAATTTTCAATTGATATTTTTTAAATCTAAACTCCTAATCTTGGTATTGGCACTTTCACCATTCCTCTTCGCCTTATCCATTTATATACAAGGCTGTAAACTTTGAGGCTTGTTTAGGAAAGCCAGCTTACCAACTCAAGCCAACAATTTAAAAAGTTTTGCTACGTTTTATGACTTTTCGACTGGGTCACTAGTGGCTACCTCACTTTTCAATATATTGTTTCTTTTTTATATTTTCGTAAACAGAATAAACAAAGAGAAAGGAAAGTAGGTATCAAAGTTTCCGATAGTAAGGATTTCTAAAAATCTTACATTTTAGATATTCTGGGACCCTAAAAACCTTTTGCAATCATACCTGCCAGTTAAAACTATATTTGTTTGAAAATATATCGAAAAGTAAATGTAGTAAATAACAACAATATAGTATGTGATCTTTATAACCAACATTGTTAATCAGCAGAAAATTTGAGATGAAACGCGTTCATGGAATATCTATCTGACCGTTTGCCATAACATACGAATGCGATAGTAAAATGTACATCAAGATTAATAGATAGAATTTGATATACAGTTTTATCACCGAACTTTATACGAAATGCGTCCACTGATTGTTTATTATATATTTATTCCTGAATATGAGAACATGATAATTCAAATATCTAACTATTTAATCTAAAAAAATCCAATAGTAAATTCAGTCTATTTAATAGAATTTTGCCAACATATACGATTCATGAAACATCACGTAAACATAACATTATCCATGATGCACATAGCATGATAAGAGAAGCTTATCTTAAAATTAGTAAATCTTCATTATTATGAACTTAACAGATCAAAAAGAAGATATCTAAAATAATTACTCGAGTTTTTTTCTCCATAAAATAAAATTTCGCACAAAATGTTTTATATAGTTGTGCAGACGAGAAAATAGAGCAGAAAAACAGTTCATTTGATTAAAATAACTATCGGCAAACATCGATGAACTACGAAACATTAAAACTTCAGTTGCGCGAAATGTAATTTAATGCTGAAATTGTGTCCAATCCTGTTTCTCTTTATAAACATCAGGATTTTAATTAAAGTCATTTAGGGTACACTACTCCTTCTACCAGATAATTGCTCAGGTAATTAATTAAGGTAATTGTTTATGCAGGTATTTCTTCAAGAATTCTTCTCAGCATTTTGTTATATAGTAATTCGTCCTTTTCCATTTCTATATCGTATGACTCAGGTCGCACAGAAAAGTTCACAATACTCTATAATATTGTATCATTCAATATTTAACAATATTATACAACATTGCATCTTTCAATATTTAACAATATTTACTATACAATATTGCATCTTTCAACAATATTTTTACACAATATTGCATCTGTCAACAATAATTTATACAATATTGCATCTTTCAACAATATTTTTATACAATATTGAGTCATTCAACATTTAACTTTATACAATAGTGCGTCATTCAATATTTAACATTATACAATATTGCATCATTCAATACTTAACATCATACAATATTGCGTCTTTCAATATTCTTCAGTATACAGTATTGCATCATTCAATATTTAACATTATACATTATTGCATTATTCAATATTCTACATTATACAATATTACATCTTTCAATATCATATAATATTGTACAATGATAATATGTTTCTTAGATTGCGCAGAGGTTAATATGATCCTGCGATATTAAAAAAAAGCAATCATTTTATCGTTATAATTTCTTTAAAAAAAAGAACCGCCTAACAGAATTCTCTTATTTCTGGTCTCGATATATCAACATTTACCTCATTTTGTAGTAGAAATAAAATGAAATTTAACAACAACAACAAAAAAACACTCTTTGAAAATATGACACAAAATTGATAGCTTTTCTTGCACAACAATATCTCAAAATGACTTGCATTCAAATATTCTATAATGCAGCACATGTCTTTTGTTATAAACCTGCACGAGCAGTTCCAAACCAAGATGGCGTCCCACCAAGGAACTCCGTGATATACATTGCATTGTAATGGAAGAGTTGGGATCGAAGATAAACGGGCAGGCGAAGAGGAAGGTTGAAGAGCATGCCTGCACCACGCCTCGACCGGCGCCCGAGTTTCGGCGGAGGGCATCCAGGTCACGTGCTTTACGCTCACCCTTCAGCCCCGATTAAGGGCCCCGACCGCACGGAGATGACGACGCATTTTATCCAGAAGAAGCGAATGCCTTCTTGTTGACGGAATTAGCCGCGATATGCTTGATTTTGGGTATGTGGACTACGTATGCATGTTAATATCAAATGAATTTCCAAAAGAGTTATAATATCAACCCTTTGCACTCGAAAAAGTAACCCAATCTACAATAAATCCATATATATATATATATATATATATATATATATATATATATATATATAATGTATTCCATTTTAGCAATATAAGAGAAAACGAAACTAATTACGGAAACTGAACCAAAAACTATTTCGGATTCTAACAAGACTAAAATTTAAACTCAAAATTTAAAAGGCAGTCATGGAATTTAGTGTGCGCGAATGTAGCAACCACCAAAACACTAATGAAACATATAAATTAGCAATATAAGAGAAAACGAAACTAATTATGGAAACTGAACCAAAAACTATTTCGGATTCGAACAAGACAAAATATAAATATTAGAATGATTGAAACAATTAATAAAGAATCCGGTCTGAGGACTTTCTCAAGGGTCACCCTCAGACAGGGATTCAAATCAGGGATTTTTTCTGTGAAGAGTCTGACTTTCGTTAAGAAATTGACTCCTCGTGACCCGAAAATCCCAGAATATTGAGGTTTTGGAGATAGCTATCTCCAAAACCCAATTCCTGGTCAACAAAAATGTAAACGAAACCAACTAGGTCGAAATCGAAATTAAAACTCAATTCGGAATTAAACGCTAAACGTTCACAAAAAGAAAGGTAAAATCAAATAGAGCCAATTAATGAAACAAATCCAAATTAATATAGTTAATAAAATTATGTAAACGAAACAAAAACGATACTAATTACGGAAACGAAACTAAAATTGGAGTCAAAACTAAAAATTATTTCGGATTCAAACACCAGTTTTGATTCGGTTGTGTTCCTTTTTGCTTGGCTTATTTTGTTAATAGATATATAGAGAATAGTTTTAAGTTTAATTACGTCGAAAAAATTAATCTATGCCTTTTCACCATTCTGTAAATATTTTTAACAATCAAAATGGAAAAATAAATAAATAAAATGTCAAAGTAATGCACTATCTTGAATGGTAAATGAGAAATAGCATTCAAGTGCAAAGAGTTAACCTTCAGACTAGCATTCTTAAAAAATCTTTTTCTTTGCAATCGTGTAGAAAATGAAGATAATAGATGAAAATAGAAAATGAAGATAATAGATGAAGATAGAAAATGAAGATTAGACAAATTTATTACATTTTTTTCCAAATATGTTTAAACCTCCGTAGTTAAAATAAGATGACCAAATAAATTCTCGCCCTCTGCAACCCAAAAAACCCTACTTAGCATAATTTAAGCTGGTTTTAAAATATTAGTGGGATGTATATGTGCCGTTGGAAGTCGAAGGGTCAAAGAAATCAGAAGTCAAATACAGTCGATCCTCTTGTATAATTTCGCTATACTACCATATATAGATATTAGGTTACAATGCAATGTAACCTTTATATCTATACATAAAAATAAATGCGCTCATGTTTTTACAGATCTACAGTTTTTGCTCAGTCTTGAAATATGGCATACTTGCTCTTTAACACATTAACTGCCACTGACGTGCCTGTGCGTTACAAATAGTATGTAATTGCACCAAACCATCTATGTCATTAGATGACACCTTCTCTACTATAGGTAAAAAATAGCAAAGTAGGGGTCATCTCATTAGATAGATGGTCCTGATATCAGGCGTGGGTAGTGGCAATAAACGTGTTAAGGTATCCGATTACGTAAAAAACACTGATTATCGACCATTTTGGCGATTTTTTAATTCTTAGAATTTCTCGTAGTTTAGACATTTCTCAATCCAAAATAATGTATCTTTTCAAGGAAAAAGAACGCTTGACCTATCATCCAGGGTCGCCTATTTTTCCGGTTAAAATTTGTTTTTCACTTTAATTTTCATAAAAATTCCCCACCATTAATATGATGCTACCAAAACTAAAACAGGTATTTATATAAAAATTTCAGAGTGTGCTTTAAATAATATGGATAATGAAATGCACCAAAAGTTTGATTGTTGGTGAAATACTTTTTCATTTATCGGTATTTTTAGAAAAATTAAGATCTGAATTTATAGTTAAAAACCATATACACGTATATTTTTACCCATAATGTCTTTTCATCTCTAGATTTTTCTTAAATTTTGGTTCATTTCATTCATCATTACATTCTATAATTGGTGTACAAAGAGAAATAGGATTGTTGCATTACAATATTGTGTAGAGTGTAAACCGTTTTGATTAAAATTCATTAAAATTTACAACAAATTTTCCCATTTCTCAAAATATATTATGTATTCAAATAATTGTTTTTGCATTTATAGTATTTATTATTGACAATATATCTAAAAACCATAAATAAATTCTTAAAAAAATCCAATTTTTTAAAATTTTTCCTTTGAACATAGTCGGATACCTTAATTATTCGAAAAGGGAGATCAGTGCCAACTTTTTCGAAATATTAAAGCTAATTAAAATTGAAGCAAGTATTCCGTCTTTTTCAGATATTTCTTCGGAAAGCATTGCCTCACAAATTTTTTTTTTGCTATGTTTTAAAATTCAAAAAAATTACCTTTCTTAATGACGCCAATTTCATTTTCGTACAATGTTTTTTAAAATTTTATTTGATACATACTTTAAACATTGCTTTTGTAGTCATGATGAAATTTAAAATAATTTTATTATTCCATTAAATAATTCAATCGCAAACTTTGACTTCAAATTTAGTTTAAAAAAAAACTTTCATTCAGCATTAACTTCGAAAAAATAAATAAATTCATAGTTGATTTATGTATACACTTTTAACTAACTCCCACCAGATTTCACCTCTTTCCTAAACCAAGAACTCCCATACTGTGATGTCAAGACATCGTTGGTGGGTTGCCTTTTGCTTACTTGGCAAGAAACTTGGGATTTATTGACTCACAATAAATTGCGCTCTGTCATGCAAACCATAGCAATGTGGTCACCTCTCAATATACGTGCGTTAGATGTCAAGCTAACACGCCTCCGGATAGGACATACACACTGTACTCACAAACACTTGCTGTTTGGTGAAAGGGCACCAATATGCCAGACATGTCAGGTTGATCTAAGTATTAAGCACATTTTAATTGAGTGCCCTGTGTACCATTTCTATCGTGCCAACATTTTCAATAAATCATCCGTAAGTCTAACTGACTTCGTTGGTGAAAAATACCACCCAAATATTTTTAAATTTTTAAAAGCGATTAATCTTTTTACTTGCATCCAGCTGCTTTTCAACCTTTTAATTTCTTTTAGAGCTTCATTTTGGAATTGTATCATTAACTCGCAAATTTAATTGTTTCAAAAATTGTTTTTCTGCGATTGAGATATTTTAAAATTTTATTGACTGATTTTCACACCTCTTGTATTTCTTGCAATTTTCTCGATTCGGATTAATTAATGATTCATTAGCTGGGTTCATATTAATGTAATCTTAATTTAAACCATATAACTGGCGCAGTATGGCCACAAATGGCTCTTGTGCCAATAAACCTTACTTATCTACCTACCAATCAGATTTCATTAATTTTGTATCGTTCCCTTGTCCCATTCATGATAAGCGGCATTTCCAATTAGCTGTGTCATCACCTGTTAAAACCCCTCAGTGTCAAATGCCTCCATATTGCTAGACGGGGCATCTTCTTATCGCCGAGTGTCATAGCATCTGGTGCTCAGGAAAGAACTACAGGTGGGGTTCATTGTTAGGGAGGAACTTATCGCATCTTCAAGGGAAAATAGTGTCAACTCATCTGGATGCCGAATGTTTTCCCATTTCGAATGGACTATCATTAACAGTTGTTCCAGAACGATCAGTTACAAGGATTCATCATTAACGAACATTTCCCCGATCGACTGGAGCCACTGAGAAGGGCAATTTGCTGAACGACTAGTCGATATAGAGCTCACGTGGACGAATTGGGTATGAGAAGGTAGAGTTTGAACAGCGATAATCGTTTTCTTTGAAGTAGGATGAGACCTTTTGGATTGCGGACTGCTGCATTTTACACTCCACTCTGGAGTAGCCATTGTGACCTTGTTAGTGTCTTGTGATGTTATTTCTCTGAACTGATGCATAACTCTTTTCAAGATAAACCTTCAATTTTTGACTGTTGTGTAAATATCATCAACTTCCAAATGGTGTAAATATCATCAACTTCTAAATGGTGTGAATATCATCAACTTCCAAATGGTGCAAATATCATCCAAATGGTGTAAATATCAAATATTTTAACCTGGAATAGAACAAGTTGTTCTTATGCACATATATGGTTGTAAATAAACGAATTGTCTGAAATTCTACTCTCTTATTTGATTGGCCAGGTTCAAGACATTACAATTTTCTTATTTTCCATCTTATTAGCTAACCTTTGAGGCACAGAACATAAAACTTCTGAATTTAAGGTGAAATTATTTAAATCAAATGAAATTTTGTTAATTTTTTCCCT
>JAPMOQ010008021.1:557156-572817 GCA_026543055.1 Argiope trifasciata | reverse complement strand
GGTTAAAAAAATGCAAAATAAGGCGTTTTTGAGAGTTCACAAGAAATCCACTTACGGCGCATAGAAAGTGCATTGTTAGATCAAATCTGAAATGAAGTCCACGATTCGCAAAAAAAGTAAAACTGATATTATCTAATGTAATAGGTTTGCCAGAAATGTGCGCGAATTTGCACTGGCGAAAGTTTACCTGTCAAGGTTTCCATTATTGGCGAAAATCGCTTTTAATTTTTTTAAAAATGCAATTCACTCGTAGAATCATCTGAGGGTAAATTTGAAATAAATTGCTGATTAAACACATAAGTTTATAGCAATTTATTCGATTTTTTGATGGGGTAAAATTCTGGTGCTAGAGAATGGATTCCGTTAAAATTTAATAACTTATAAATTTATATTTACACCATTTGTTCATAATTAATTTTTAGAATTTTTAGTAAATAAAAAAAAATGATGAGAATAATACGAAATTCGATTTTGAATTCTCATATTTTTAAAAATAAAAAGTAAAATGGTTAGTTGTCAAAAATAACAATAGCTACAATAAAACCAGTAGGAATGGTCCCCATAATCGCATACTCTTTTATAAACTTGCCATTCTAGAGAACGCCTAACTTGGCACTTGCATACATTAGTAATGAAATATTCATTTTTGGCACGAATTTAGCAGTTTTACTGAACCTATTGTGTCTTCCTTGGCGAATTATTTGGCGATTAATCCCTGGCATGCGTTAATGGTATTCAAAAATCGGATTTTTACCATATACGTTTTTCTCAGTCGATTAAAACAAAAATTTGACACGAAACTTCATTTATCGTCACAAATTTCCATGCCAAATTTCATAAATTTAAACTTAATTATGAAAGTACAGACCGACAGATAGTCAACCCGTTGTTGAATCTGGCTCAAAATTTGATAGGTGTCTACAGCATAGATGTTAAATCTTTGCACCTTAATTATATTTATCTAGTTCTCTTCGTTTTGAAATTATCGAGTTAATTTATATTCGAATAACCGGACAGATGGACTTCTCCAGCGCAGGTTTTAATCAAAATTTGATGTAAATTAACAAATTCGGTTTTAAGACCGTATAACAAAATCAACTGTTCAGCTGAATTCGCTTGTGAATAATTTCTATCGCAAACAGATGGACGGATATTTTCCAAAAATGCTTTTATCCAATTGACGGAGTTCTGAAACGTGGGAATTCTTAAAAATCTTGAGTTTATTATTATTTTTTGATATTGCTATACTTTCTCTTTACTACGTATACGAAAAACTAATAAAAAACGAAACCTTATTATAAAGATTTTTTAAGAGCATACGTAAATTGTTGACAACAGGTATGGTGGTAAAAGCTCAAAGAATACATTTCATTCTTTAGAATTCTGAGATTTCTTGTACCAACGGTATATATTTAAAAGTACGCCCCAAGTGATAAAGAAATATATACATGAATTTAGAGTAAGCATAAAAAATCGCTGTTTCTTTTAACACTTAATAGTGAAAACGTTTGGCAGAAGATTTAACCTAACTTTTCGTGTAAACTTCTCATAAACATCCACAGAATTATCTGTACGAAATGATTCGTACAAATTCAACATAAACAAGCTGTTTAATATTTGGCTCTTAAAACTATTTGTTTGAAATTATAAAAAGCATATGCTCAGTGTTATGATTTTAATAAGCACAAAACGCCACGGAACACATTGTAATTTGTTACTAATCCCTTAGCGGAACATCAAAGATTCAAAGAGTTTTTATTTCAGTCGGCGTCGAATGGAGATATTTCCCACTTTGTGGACGCTTCTAAAAACAATCAGAGAATGAATGTTAAGTAATGTATTGTTGATGATTTAGAAAAACGAAACTTTAAGAGTGTTGACTGCTTACTGATTCAGCTAAAAAATCTTATTGGTGGTGTAGACAAATAACTTTCGATCTAAAAATATGATGAACAAGTATATTTGTTGTACAGTTTAATTTGCTCTAAATGATTATTCTAATCAGCGAAATTTTTCGTTATGTAAAGAGTTTATTTTTTGACGATAGATTGCCAAGAACTCTTTTGTACTTAAGACGTTCTAATGACGATTAATTTTTTTAAATGCGCAACAATAAGATGTAACAATAAAAAAAGCATACGTATGCTTATTTATATGGAAGGCAGGTTTTCAGTTACCATATTTCTTTCAGCTTAATTAGCTTTATTTATATTTTTGGTGTTTCAATAGCGAAATCAAATTTTCTCAGAATGTTGCATTTTTGATTTATTATAATCCTTAAGAAAAGACAAAAAAAAAAACTTTTTTTCCCTATTTTTTAGTCATTAATTGTAATTTTTTAATTCAATTAAATTTGAAATTTCTAAATTTTTTCTCAAATCCACTATCAGACGTCAGCCTTCACATATAATCAAAATTTTATTAATTTAGTCCATTGACTTATAATTTAAAAAATAGTATTATGCAAACATCTAATACACATATTGCTAGTAAAGAAGTATTCAAAATTTCAAAACTCTAATTTTTCAAGAAACCAATAAAAATAAAGAACAAAATTCGAGCTTTACAAATATGAAGGAAAACAAATTAAATTACAATGTGTAAAAAACGAATATGATATTTTTGTTTTTGCTCAAAAATGTACCATGTTTCCAAAATAAAAAAAGTGAATTTGATCTTATTTAAATGTCAATTAATATGTAAACATATAATGAATTGAATATAAATTGCTACTAGCAATATAAAGCAACATTGAGCTGTACATTACCGAACGTGGTTGTTCAAAATTTGAACAACAAAACAAAATTAAATAATGTAAGTACCGAACATCAAAATGGTGTAACAAAACCAAGTTAAATAATTCAAGATTTACAATTCATTCCAACCTTCAATTGGCGAGTTGGAAAATTGCACGCATGATTTAAGTTTGAATAGACTCCATTATATAATATTAAGGAAATTTTGGTATTACAATTATAACAATATCTTGCCGCAGGGTTAACATCTGCAAATTCTAAATGCAAAAATTAGCATTTTCAAATCTTAGGATGTAATCCTTTTAAAACCAAACAATGCAGGCAGTGAACGAACTTTCATTCATTGAGAATTCAGAGCGAAATGTTCTGGTTGGGCGAAGTTTCTCAAGTGAAAGGCATGTGAGAGTAACATTCCTCAAGAATTCTTTCAAGAGCTACTTATAAATATCCATTTTCAGCTTATCTTCGGCTATTCTCACGGGCCCTCTTTCAGACAAGTGTTCTTAGCGTTAATAAGAATTCATAAGATAAAAGAAAAAAAAACCCCAACAACATAAGATGGTTTACAAAAAAGAAGTTAACTTTTTCGGAAATTTTCTTGCTTGGGGAATTTGTGAAGTAAAAGAAAAAAAAAAAAAGGTTAATGGATTTGTGTTCAAGTCACAGAATAACATTTTAAGGAATATAATTTTCACACATATTTCTGAGTAATATTTTTATTTTCTAGTGTTAAAAAAAGATATCAAGAAAAATTGTAATCAACAACAACAACAAAAAGGAATCTGCTGCTGCACATTTCAAGTCCTGTGGGAGTATTATTATTTTTTTAAATCACATGGTATCGATTGGGCAGGAAAACATTATGTTCTCATATGACTTATTTCGCAATTACCACTATTAAAAAAGCGATGGTATATATATATATATATATAAACAAAGAGAGAAAAAAGACACTTTGAATTTTAAACTTGGCTTTAATCCATTCCGCATAATTTATGTTCTATAAGCATGTCAAAACATGTCATTTCACAGCGCCGCACAAAAGCAGAGGAATATAAAAGAGAAAAAGGAGGAAAATATTATATAAACTTTTGATACCTCCCCTAACTTTTTATTTCCATTTCTTCTCCGTGCTTCTTCGGACGAAAACTTCTTACGATCCATTCTTTATTGGCTAGATAGGAGAATCAAGTACATGATGGATATTTGTGCCAAGTAGTAACTTTTCGTTGGCGATAAGTCTCGAAACATGACAATCACATCTATCATTTTCCAATAATCCTAATGCCTTAAAAGCAATAAACCGTCACTTTTCTGCCCGAATATTTGGAGGCTTCAAAACTCCAAACCATAACATCATGTTTTCAGATGATTATAAAGAAAAATCGGAGTGGCGATTTTTTCAAATGGCCACGTTTCAGACCTCCCATGTGTCCGAAAAAACAGACAAACATAGCTGTGCTTAAGAGAAAACCAATTCGGAGCAATTGCCAGTGATGTAGCTGGATGGTGATATAATTGACCACAACAAATCCTGTCGATATTTCTTCGTTCAGTTCTGGTAGAGTGATCATCTGTACATAAGACGTCCGAAAAGCACATTTTTGAAATTAAGTTTGTCTGTGAACATTCAAACATGATTTGAGTTTGATAAAATGAAACATGGTATATGATTTTAAAATTTAATTCATAGATTTCTATAAAATTTTAAAATAAATAAATTCTCAAGAAACTAATTTGACAGTCAATAAGAGCAAGTAATCACAATAATTTTAAAACGTTAAGATGAACCAGGTGCTGGATCAATAGATTTTGGTTCACAATTTAGTATGTAAAGTGTGGATGCGTATTAAATTTTGAAAATATCACCAAGGGGCTGATTATCTGTCAATTTGTACATTTACACACATGTAACACAAAAACGCGTGACTTAAATAAATGAAATTCGGTGTATGATCTAGTTACTAAATTTAGTGCCAATCTGTTGAAGAAAATTTTTCAAAATGCCTACTTGGTTTACTACTAAGTACTAGCCTCTCACGACCAGATAGCAGATAGATCTGAGAAAATTTACAGATAATTTTTACAAAAGTGTGAAAATTCTCATGAAATGTATGTTTTTTATTACAAATTTGTACGAAATAGGTTAACAGATATTTTTGGAGTTTAGGTTATGCATTCAAATCAAGAAAGTGGTAGTAAAAGCTTCAATTTCTGATATTGTTCTCATTTTTATATCCGAATTTAAAAACTTACATTAGAAAATGTCTTTTATAACGAACTTTTTACATGAAGACTTTATAAGCAGAGATTCCACGGCATTTTTAATAAATTTCTATTCATATTTTCTTTCTCTCACTTTGATGTCAAATGAGTTATTTTTTGAAAGGAAGTTGTGAAATAATATAAATCAGATATGCTTTTCTTCCGAATGGCAGAATGTCCATGAAGCATATATAAATTTAAAATAAAGAATGAAATTTACGACATGTTTTAAAGTGATAACCAGTCGACAATAGCGTTTCTAAATATACAAAGAATTGCATGAACGGTACGATTGCCTGTGACAGATTTTTCATAAGCCATTGTATGAAATTTTTATGGTTTTAAATTATAGTTAGCAGATAATAAATAATAAATCAACACAAAAATAGTAATCTAAATGAATGAGTGAGTTTATGCTTTCGATAAGAGTTAATGTAAGAAAATGGTGACATTTATCGTGTTTAATATGGAAATAAATCTTTAAAAGTATGCACTTTATTATAGGTATATGTTTCTTATTGAAAAACTGTCCTTTGTTTTAGAATTTATAGAAAAGGATAACAATTCTAGTTGAAACAATATATGAAATTAAAAAAATTAAATTGTTTAAAAAGAAGAAAAAGTTAATTTACATTTAGTTAGAATCGAAAGCGATGTAAAATGAAATGCAATTGGTTTAAATCAAATGAATATTATTATTTTTTTTAAATGAGTGTATAATATATTTAAAGAAATTAAAAAAATATTACAAAAGCATTCAAATCTGAATAATTCTTATAAAAAAATCATGTTATATAATTCCGAAAAAAAAAAGCCAGCGAGTTTTTCAATAGAATATGAATAAAGTTTGAGAAATGAAAAATTGCTCCACTTTTTTTTTAAATGAGGAATAATAAAAGAGAAATGACTAGATAGATAATACTACACGTTAAGTTTTCATAAAATTAAATTAAGGAAACGTTTTTTTTTTAATTCAATCACACGAGAGCTACTGAAAAAGAAATAATTTTGCTGTAAATGTCACGTACTAAAATTACTTTTTTCTAACTTGCTGCGTTCTGGATTTATTTCATTCACATAAAAAACATAAAGATTCTATTAAACAGCCAACTAGGAGATGGATTTAGTCCAAACTCTGATGTAAAACACATTTCGAGTGATTAAATTCTAAATCAAATGCTTATTATGTTTTGTGCCATCGTTTTCACATGCACATTAACAGAAATTCAGACAGAATTATTGCAGAAAAATTTTGAGCCAAATTTAATAGAAAATGAATATATTAAGACCAAATACCACCTTCTAACCTTTTTTACATAACCACTTATACAGATAGGTATTAATAAAAAAATAAAGCACAATCAAGAATAAAAAGTGCATAAGATATTTCATAGCAACTGTTTGACAAAACACGAAAGTATTGTCAACGATGGCTAAGCTATTTTTTCTCATTTTAATACGATTCGCAGAATGCCAAGTTTATAGATATTTTTTGACTTCTACCAGTTTCAATCTATTGCTCACTCTTCCCTAGAGTTCATCGCCCATTGGAAATTATTGCCCCACATAGACTTTCGAAGACCACCGAAGATATAGAAGTCACATGGGAACAGATCTGGATTATGGGAATGGGCGGTGGCTAAGTATTTTCCCACTTGAACTTGCGCAGACATTCCCCTTTAGCACTGACTGCGTGTGGTCTAGCGTTGTCGTACATGGCAGACACTACGAGTAAATTTACAGCGACTTTTCGATTTGATTGTCTGCGATTCGTTTGACTGCAACTCCATGTTCCAGGAATTCCTTGCGATTGAAGATTATCGTAACATTTGCTGATAGAATTTCATTCCTTTCAGTAGAGCCATTTTGACGAATTCCGACAAATTCTTTTGACGAATTCTGACAAATTACTGTATCCGAGGTTTAAAGAAACCTCGGATACAATAATTTGGCATACCATTAAAATCATAACTAAAAATCTGAGAGCTTATAGACTAAATGAAAATATTTAATTAATAACCAACTAATGATATTCTTTAAAATAAGTGTTCTCTAGAGTGATTAAGGAATAAAATCTGATTCAGTTATCTACTTTATCAACAATAACGTAGACAATTTTTTCTCTAGAATAGTATATAATTCTATGATAGTTGTAATATATAATAATAGTATATAATTCTAAGAAAACCAGAACACATTAATCTGTGTCCCATCAAAACCATATATAAAAATTTGAGAGCCATTGTCCAAAAACACATGCCAATGAAAATATCTAATCAATAACCAATTATACTCCTTAAAATAAGAGTTCTAAAAAATGATTACAGAATCGGAATTCGATACAGCATGCAGTTATCTACTTTATCAATGATAATACAGTTTTTTAGTCAAATAGTTCTTTTAAGCGTTGAAAATCCTAGGACACAATAATTTGGCGTCCCATTAAAATCATAGTTAGAAATTTGAGAGCTCACAGATCAAAGGGAAATAACTAATTAAAAACAAACTAATAATATTTTTTTAAATAAAAATTCTATCAATTTAATAACGAAATCTGAAACAGCACGTAGTCATTTATTTTGAATCAGTTTGATAATGTTGATAATTTTTTTACTCGAATAGTCCAGGAGTTTCTCAATTATCTCCATGTGAGTATATACAGGTTGATGAAACTTTAACAAAACAATTCCTAGCTAGTTAAAGCTGAATCTCTATTTATATTTGTCATGTTCAAAATTATTATTATATATATATAAATAAGATAAAATTAGAATAAAAAATCAGTATAGATCGTTAATATAAATTTCTATAGGCCATTTAGCTCACTAGATAAAATATTGGGCTAAATTCCCCGACTTCCTACAATTCTAGAGAATGCAATGTTACAATATTCTCTACCTTGCTGCATGAAAATAGGTAAGAAGGGTAACCTACTGAAACTTTAAGATTACTAGTTGTTCAAGAGAAGTTCAGAGAGGTTCAAAATGGGAAAATTAGTTAAATTAATTAATGGAATTTTTTGAGGATTATAATATTTTCCATTCTGAAAACAGGAGTGAAATCTGGCTTAACAGAAAAATAAATGTTGAGTATGATATCATCTGACTGCAAAACATAGAACAAAAACGAAACAATCTCTCATGTTATGACTAATATAATAGACGGTTTTATCATTAGATGAAATTTTTGATTAATGGTTTATGAGGATAATGATCATACCAAACAAGAAACATACTAAATCGTAATTAAAGTAATGAGTGCAGATGATGCTAAAAGGTCCATAAAAATACAGCAAACAATGTGCTCAATTCCCACAGAGAAACCCGCTGCAGAACTCTTATTTAAGTTGATTGATTTAGTATCATGAGTGCGTTTTTTGAACTGCTTTTAGAATCAGCATTGTGAAATGAAGTAATTGCTTTATTTTTGCAATATAAGCAATTCTTGTCAGGACAACATTTTCTTAAATATTGGATAAAAATCATAATAAATATTTCATGACTCTGAAAGCAAACATGGGTAAAAATATAGGTCAAATTTTGGAAACAGATTGAAAAAATTTCCAATATTCTTGAAAGTACAGTGAACAATAGAATCTTTTGTTTTAATATGAAAAAATATCAAGCCAACAGTGAAGAGGATCGTCAAAACTCTTTACTAATTAAAATAAGAAATATAACTTTTTTTTAGTTCCATTCCTAATTAAGTCAACAAAGAAAATTTTATATTGTTTCTTTTTTATTAAATAATTATTAAAAAAAGGATTAAGTATAAAAAAATTATTGATTTTTGCAAGTATAGAAATCTCATTCTTTATCTTCATTTGAAAATTACTGAAATTCTTGCATTTTACCGATTAAACTACTAATTTAATTTTTCATTACAAACTGATATAACTATATTTAAAGTATTAAAATTAATTAAATTAAATTAATGACTAAATGTTTGAAAAAAACTGTATTAAATCGAGTGCCATTCACTATAAGTTTAAAAAATGTATTTGAATTCGAGTGGATGAATTAAAAGTTTCTTACTAAGGATTGAAAATTTGAAAAGATATGAACTAAAAGTAGGAATTGGAAAAAAAGTACGAATTTCATTCTATTATATGCAAACTGGAAAAAAATAAGAGTTTTTAAAATAGTTTTTTTACAGTTACTATAATCAAATTGAATCCATCACATGTTAGGAAATTAAGATTTTAATTAAAGCAATTAATTTAAACTAATCATATTTTCTTGATTTATCTACATACATCAAGTTTCACACGAAATTGGAAATTTATGATATGGTATTTTTGTCAACCAGCGGGTGACCGAGCTCCGCCTCGAGAAAACAGGTATCGAAGCTATCTCGAAGATTTAAATTTTCAATTGTGATTTATCAAAACAATACATGCCATAAGAAAATTTGTGAAACCATTGTTGAAAAGATAACCGGTTAAAGTGCACCATTGTAAACTATTCTAAACAAAGTTAGAGTTTGGAAAGGGAACTATTCTATACAAAGGTAAAATAAAGGTAAAGATTGAAGTGTGTTGAAGTTCAATATTTTTGACAAATTTATTTAGAAAAACCAAACATATATACATACATAAGAAACATACTATAAACCTATAACAGCATAAACATAAAACTTTATTAGTTCTCCATATTGGCTATAGATGGCAGCACGTTACCGCTTGAAAATTTAAGTAGCCATTATGGCGAACTAATAAAGTTTGAAAATATCTTATCGGTAACTCCGAACTGCTCGACCGTAGCGCTTTAAAACTGGCGCCAATCGATTCATCGTGGCCAAAAACCCCAGACCCCCAAGTTTACCGGAGTTTATTAATTCTGGGGCGATTTTCGACTTGGCAACCATTCCTCGTATTATAGTATTAGATATAATTACAACATTTTTTTTAACAAATTTCAAAATTCTTTTAAGAAATTCGATGATTCCACAAATTCAACGCTCATTGTTATGCTAGATGCAAAATTCATAGAAAATATGAAAAAATATCGCAATAAGTAAATCAATCTTACTTAGTTTGTAAAAATTAGATAAAATAAATAAAAATAAAATTCTACTTCGAACGTTCCAAAAAATATAAATAAAACTATTTTTAAAGCTAGATGAAAGCATTTTTGCTAAACTGATCTGAATATTTTCTAGTTTTTTAAAAAATAAACAAAGTATTAAATATAATAAATATATTATGTTTATATTCAATATAGCCATTCTCATTAATTTTTATACCTAAAACTGGATTTTTTTCATTTAACATAAATGTCAACTACTAAAACAGAATACTGCTAAATATTACTGCAGTAACTACGAATGCAATTTCTAAATTAAACACTAGCCAGTGACAATGTATAAGTAAATGCCAGATTCAAAACAGAATAACTAGAAAATAAAATCTTTAAGCATTTTTCTTGAAGCATTTAAAATAACAACAATGTAATAATTTTACCATGTAAAGCAGATTTTACGAAGTCGGTTAGATTACTACTTAATGTTTGTAAGTAAATATGATGTGATATTTACAGTTTATGCAAATCTTTTTATTTGTATTTAAATAGGTTGGTTTAAAGCAATTTCGAATACGAATAATTATAATTACCTCATAAACAAAGATTAAAAAAAAAACAAACCTGAATGCAAGATCCGGTCTGTGTTCATTTTACAACAAATGCCATGAAACATGTAGACAACGACATACTTTCAATATGCATGTTCTACATGTGGTAATAGATATGTGGTCAGTTTTACCGAACAGATGCGTAGATGTAAAATTTAATTCGTCTTCGCATTAGACACATGGACATTTACTATTTGGGGAACGAATCCCTCACTATACGAATTGTGGAATTCTATTGCCCCTGCTCTTATTCGATATCTTAATTTTACTTCTGATCGTTTAATTCACTTTCATGAGCCTATTTTAATTCTACTGAACCTTATGAGTGAGAAACCTCACTCAATTTTTTTGACCTTTTAAAAGCCATTGATTTTTTTCCATATCATTTAAAAATTGAGTTTTCTTTAATCTTGTGCCAAATTGTGATAAGTCACAGATCTTTTGAATTTTTCACATTTTACAATATATCTTGTTTACATTCTTTTCAGTACTGGAATTGTTTTAAAATTCCAGTAAATGGAGCAGCCTGCTCTAAATTGGACTATTTGCCAAAAAAGCCATCATACCTTCTACATGTGGTTACCTGAATTCGTTATTAAAATCTTCTGAAAACAATTCTGGTGCATTTATTTCAATAAATTTTGCCATCGACTTCTTCTTAATGTCTTAATTGTTTTTAACATTTGCACTGATTGAACTATCGCATTAATGTTGTTTGTGACCAAGGATAGCGACAAAGTGTCATCATTGCGAAGTTTCTTACTCTATTGTGTACAAATCACAAAATACAATGTATATGAATTGTGTACAAATTTTACTTCCCATCATTGTTAAATTGGAAACTAAAACCATTCGTAATTGGTGTAACTGTTATTTAATACTTGGAGTTTGAATTTAGACTTTTCAATTAGCACTTAACATAAACGTAAATCATTTAAAAGGAACACAATCAAATATTCATGAATATTTGTTTAAATTAAAGGATAACTTGGGCGAAAATATATGCATACACACATTTCATTCGTTCGGTGGCTGCAAGTAACAAGCATAAAAAAAGTTTGCAGTAGTAGAATACCTTGCATTGACAATAGGAGGTGCGGCTAAATGGTCCACAAAAGAAGAATGGACATCGTTTAGTTTACAGAAACTGTTCTGGCATGCTTTCTAAATTGAAACTTTTTTATGCTTTCATTATTTGAAGTCACTGAAACGTTGCACGGAAATGTAGTTCATCGGTTTGTGTACATGCACTTTTTCATTCGTATTATTTTCTTCCGATTTTATTTTCGTATAAACCTTGTTTTCTCTTTAATAATCCGATTAAATCAAAGATTACACATTCGTCCTGTTCTGATTTCACTTGTTCAGATGGTTTACGATCTCGAGCGCTGTTTGCTTAGATCATTCCATTTTTTTATTTGAGTTTAATATCAACCCAGAATCGTACAACAGAATATATTTTTTGTGAATTTTGAAATAGGATAAAGAATGAATTTAATTCACATTACAAACAATTGTCTAAAATCGAACTATTTTTTTAAATACTTAAAATTTTTTTTAAAAATATATTGCAACATCCGGCTTTTTTTCCTTCTCAAAAAATGATTTCAACAATTTCATTGGACTCTAAATATCTGATAAGTATAATGTGAAAAAGAATCGATGCTCGTTAAACAAGTTAACAAAAAATAAAAGAAAATCATTACATTTAGTATTTTGTATGCTTATCAGTATAAATCAAAATTATCGTTTGCTTGAAAATATGTACAAATTACATTCGTCTGACAGAAAAAAGAATGCATGCTAAGTTTTGTTGATAGATATTTATAGAATAAGTGTATTGTAAAGTTTTATTGTAAAAGAATCATCTTGATTTTCAAAGTGGTTTATATTTTATAGTGAAAATTATATGTATTTCTGACTGCTAATGTGCAATATAATTATTAATTTGAATTTTTTTAAAAAAAAATTACATTTTAATTACATGTTTTTTACTTAAGGAGAAAAAGTAAAAAATATTTTCAGAGAAAATACGGTAGTGAATATTATTCAACACTATCATGTCAACTTATTTTGGAGTGAAATAAAAAAATTTCAGTCAAAACTTTGAAAATATTTTTAGGTTGTTCTTGTTATTCCTTATTTGATCCCATAAACTGAGCAACAAATAAAGAATCTCGCGATTCTAGGAGACAGAAAAACGAAAGAAAAAGAGATCATCTTAGTTAATTTTCAATTTTTGAAAAACTCCTTTGACAAAATTTTATATTTAGTCATAAGAACTCAAAACTGTAACATCAAAAATAAATTATATTGCTAATTTAAAAGCAATTTTTCATTATTATATATTTTAAAAAAATAAACAAATATTCGTTAACATAATTTCCACTTATAGTTGTTCATATTGGATATGAACTATCATTAAAATGGTAGTATATTCAAAACTATACACCACCTCCACATATTTGAATCTTGTTAAGAAAGTTAGATTTAAGAAAAATTTAATGAATATGTAAAAATACCTTGTATGCATATTAATGAGACAATAAAGTAAATCATATAAAGAATTCATTTAACAACAATGTAAAGTATTGTTCTTTGTTCTAGATGAAGGAAAAAAAAAATGACAATCATTATTCTATTATCGAGAAGAAAATTAATTTCGTTTTCCTTGAGTAACCTCAAAATTGCCTGTATATTGATTTCAGCATCCTTTTATAAAGAATTACGAATATTTTGAACAAAACACAGTTTCTTTTCTTTTTCTTCCAAGGATAATGAACTTCCATGTGACCTTGACAAAAAAAAGAACATTTCGCAGACGCTGTCAAAATTCACCGCAAAAGTATTAAAGATTCAATTACATTTAACAGCAACGCGTATTTTAGACCTATCTTTCCAACATTGTCACGTACGGAAAACTTAAGAGATAAATTACAAATATTTCTTTCATGCGCAGCGAACTAAAATAATATTTGTAAATATGATGTTTTGTTTATATTCATGTAGCAAATAACAGCAATAAAAACCAAATCGCAGATGCTTTTAAAAGTTGAACTTCATTTGTATGATCATCAAAATCTCCATTTGAATAAAAAAAAAAACGAAATAATTTATAAAATATCATAAGCGTTTCACGGAACGCAAAAAATTAGCCTTTACATTAAAAAGCAACTTCGTTTTTGCAAAAAGAATTCGTAATGGAACTACAATTTAACAGAATTATTATTATCTTACTTAAACTATCGTTTGCATTCCCTTAAAAAGAATCTCTTTTAGAGTTGAAGTGTACAAAAATGAAATACTTTTATAATATGAGATTGATATCAAAATGAAGAATACTGCGTGGTTACAGATTCTGTGTACTAATTTAGTCAGAAATTTGATAAAAATTATAATGTGAGGTTACTATATGTGTAATTACTACATATATAAAATGTAATCAATTTCTGTTATATTTTTAATTTATCATATTAACAAAAATTAATAAAATGTTTAAGCTTACAATAATTAAAAACTGAATGAACAGGAATTTAAATAGAGACGGAAATACTACAATAAAATGAATATATCCGCATTTAGGTATGTCTAAAAACCCCATGAGTTTAAACGTGCGATGAATTATAACAATAAAAACAGGAATAAAATGCATATTTGTTTACGGGCGTTAGATAAAAAATTTTAAAAACATTTGTTCCACTCTAATAGATTTTTTTGTAATTTATATTTTGTATGTATGCAGACATTTAAGCTGAAAAAGTTAATGGACACTTTAAATGTTAATAATATTTAAAAATAATGTAAATTAATGTGACGTTATAATCACATGACTAACAGAATTATGTATCAATTTGTAAATGCAAGCAGCATATATTATGCATGTATTACGTCGGGCAATGACGTGGATTTTGTTTTTATAAGATGAGCAATGAAAAAAATTTAATTGGTGAATGTATTTGGCTCGCATCTTATAATACTAAAGTAAATCCTTCACATACGTTCATTTGAGTATTTTCAGCTTCAGTAATGTTTTTCTAAAATAAGTATGAACCGATTGATAACCTATCTTTGTTTTTGTCTAAATGGCAGTTCAGAAAATCGACATTTATATGATTAATGTATCAACCGAATCTATGTGGAAAAAAAAAGAATCATCAACAAAAGCGTCAATATTTCACGAGCTGCTAAAACATGTAATTGTCTTTAGTCGATTTTTTTTTCTCTAATGAATCTTTTTGAACCCAGAACAAAGGGCCCATTTTAATGAACGAATCGTAATTGCCTTCGTTTCGCCCATTCGAAAACTAATAGGCAGAAGTGTTTTGAAAAATATGGCATAATCAACATGACATGAAATGGTCTTTAGTTCGAAATTTTTGCTAAACACGACAGTAAATGTTCGAAATTTTTCAAGCAGAAACTTTTTACACCAAAAATTATTTTTATCAATAAAAATTGTGAATGAAAAGAGAAAGAAATGTTGTGAGAGTATTTCTAATAATCTAAACTAAACTAAGATTGCGTAAAATAGTAAATATAATTCTAATAATAATATCGACAAATGGCAAAATATAGACTTGTTTGTATTCCTTGTAAAATCGATGTTTATATAATTCTAATAATAATATCGACAAATGAGAAAATATAGACTTGTTTGTATTCCTTGTAAAATTGATGTTTATATAATTCTAATAATAATATCGACAAATGAGAAAATATAGACTTGTTTGTATTCCTTGTAAAATCGATGTTTATATAATTTTAATAATAATATCGGCAAATGAGAAAATATAGACTTGTTTGTATTCCTTGTAAAATCGATGTTTATATAATTCTAATAATAATATCGGCAAATGAGAAAATATAGACTTGTTTGTATTCCTTGTAAAATCGATGTTTATATAATTCGACAGATTTAACCACTGAACTGTATTTTTTAAGGCGATAATTGGCACTAAATATTTAAACACACACACACACACACACACACACACACACACACACACACACA
>JAPMOQ010008021.1:499378-526212 GCA_026543055.1 Argiope trifasciata | reverse complement strand
TGTCACCATATTTATTGCCTATATATTTTTCTGATCTCAAAATATACTTTTTAAATTGATATACTAAATTAAAAAAGTATATTAATATACTAAAAAGAAAATTAAATCATGCGAATTTATAACAAATTCTTTGACGTGGAAATGGTTTTTATGATTGGCTAGCAAACGATATAGTTGGAAAAATAATGCAAATGATTTTTTAAAAATTTACTTTTCATTATGATCTCACAGCACATTAATTTTGATGCCAATTGAAAAAAAAATTACATAATTTTAAGTTCTCCGACGATAGGAATTTGCGAGTTTCCATTGTAATGCTTATTTACCCTAACACAATGACCATTACTGAATACTTTTCACTCGATATATCATATATCGAATTTATATTCGAATTAATATATCGAATTTCCGGATCATATATCGAATTTACATTAGATATATGATCTGGAAAATGAGTGAAAGGATCCTTATTGAAGTTCCTTCAACTATTAAATAATTATTCAAATTAAATAAGAAATAACTCAATTATTGAGGAAAACATTACCTTTACAAGATTCACATATTCAGCCACATCATAGTTAAAATAATGGTCCAATCGATTTTTCTTAAAAATTTCCTTCTTGCTGTTTTGAAAAACATATGCTTTAATATCAATTGCAAAATTTTAATTTTTATAGAAGATAAAATAATTTATTTAAGAATTCATTATAATACTAATTTTCAATATAAAGTATCCGAATGTTTGTCGTTTTCAATTTACATTCAAAATATAAACAAAAAAAGTGAGTTAAACGATACCGATAGAGGTATTTTCAATAGCTGATTTATATTTAATACTAAACAATTAAGAAATATGTCGTTTAAGAAGGAAAATGTTATCTACAAGTAATTTACAAGTTCAGAATAGATAAACACTGGTTCAATCGGTTTTTCTTGAAAATTTTCCTTTCACTCTATTTCAATAAAACACGCGCTTTGATGTCAATTGAAAAGTTTAAAATTATTTTCAAACTTTTGAACTAAGTTGGGAAAGATTTGCGAGTTCCCATTACAATGCTAATTTTTCCAAACAGACTGTTCGGCGTTTTTCGCTTTTAATTTACATTCGAAATGCAACCTGGGAAAAAGTGAATTCGGCGATTCTTGAGAAATTTCTCCGATCGTTGATAAAAGCGCTGATCTTCTTAATTAGAAGAAAGAATTGAGGTCTTAATAGTATTACCGAAAACTTTTCCCAAATTGCTCTCATTAAAAATTTCTGAGTAAAGAATTCGATTTAAACTGCGCTGTTTTTTTAAATGGGTGGTTAGTTGGTGTTTACTTTTGATGATATCATTTAACAATCCATTAATCAAGAGTAAATTCTAAAGTTCTCTCTTGTTTTATATTTTTACTATCGTTGTTCGTTGCAAGTGATTTATCAGATATTTTTTCATCGGAACAATTAAAATCAAATTAATTGTTGACTAAAGATTCTCTGACAGTGTTTTTTTTTCACAGTAGTATGAGTTTTCAAAGTTTACTTGAAGTTTAACTTCGACTTTTATTTGATTTTTACTTTTGCATGATGTTTAACTTCGACGAAGTTCCGGACGAAATTTCGTCCGGAATTGAAAGGATTAATGAGAAATCATTGTAAAATTTTGTGAAAAGAATTCGTAATTTAAAAAGTTTGAGAAAGATTTGAAGTACTATTATATCATGTACAAATTAATGTAAGAATCCGAATTCATTTGAGTTAATAAATTTTCGTGTTTTAAAAACATCTATGCTCAAAAAATATGTCTGATTTTTTGTGAATTAAATAACTTATACATGTTTTGAATAAAAAAATGAATGTTGGCAAACGAGCAAGAAAACGAAATTTGCAGATCTTTATATCAAAACTGTTAATGTGTATCATATTTTAAAAGAAATCCTTCTTTATCTGTCAGAAAACAAATTTTATAACTCAAAAGTAATACTGAATTGAAGAATGAAATTTGGTTTATGAGTATTTATTGCCAAAATGATAGATATATGTTAACTGGGAATTAGAGTTTACTTAGCAGGGGGAAGGTTTACTTAGCGGCTACCCATTTTTATTATTCATAGTTCATATCCACGGACAAAATGTCCATGCTGTAATGTCTTGATCTCGATAGATCAAAGAATACTCAGATTTTTTAGACACTTCTTTATTTTACAGCCCTATATATATACAAAGAACGACTCGTTCTTATCTTGATTAAATAGTTGCTATTTACACCATGAACTAAAAAATCGTCTTTCCACAACAGTCGAAATTGAAGGTTTTTACTTGAAGATAAGTTCCCTGTCAAATCGAAAACACCACATCACTGGGAATTCACAGGTTGGTCAGTCAGCAATCATTTCAGTCGGCGCTCCAAATCTCCCGGATTCGTGGGCGTACTCCAGCAGTCTCTCAGAAACTCTCCTCTTCTTTAAACAACACTTGAAGTTAAGGAGAACCCGCTTCTGGACGAAGCTATCTCCTGTCTTGGGATTTTCTGGAGCAAGTTCACATGGCTTTATTTGGTTGCCATGGTCTGTGTTAGCTCTCTGGTGGTAAGAGCTACTCTGCAGCTGCTCTGCGGAGCAGAGCAGTCCCCAGGTGGAGAGGAAGAGGAAGGGTGTGGGCTGGCCAATCAGGATCCGCTCTTCAGGTCGGTGGGTGAGTTGGGCTGCAGTGGAGACCTAGACGTGAGACCAGCGTGGTATTGAGTTAAATCTATTGTTTGTTCAGAGCCAATCGGCAAGCAGTGAAGTGGGGCTTGGGTTATGGTAAGATTGAGAGGAGCTTGGATTTTAGATTAGAAGCACGTTACGTGGTCTTTTTAATTTAATATCAGGAATGTACTTTTCAATTAATTTGAGAGATTCATTTTCGTGATTATCTAGATTATTGTAGAAATTAGTGGCTATTTTCTTAATTGTTTGTCGAAGGGTTGGATAATTAAGTGCTTTATAAATTTCTGCGCTGGGCATTGCCCAAGTGGCATGACATATTAATCTGACAATTAGGTTTTGCTGCCTCTCTACAATTTTTAGGTTAGATTTGGCTGTGTGTCCCCACACCTGACATGCATAGGTCAAAATGGGACGCAAATAGGCAGTGTAAATAAGCATTTTAGTGTCCCTGTGCATTTTAGAATTCCGAGCAATTAGGGGGAAATATTTTCGCGATTGCGCTCGAAATTTCTCCGCGGTGTAGTGGCAGTGTGCTCTCCAGTTTAATTTTCTGTCCAATATGACACCTAAATACTTGGCTTCCTGTATCCTCTTCTTTAAAAAAACCTCTGCGTATTTTATCTGAGCAACAGTCTCCGCCTCTTCTTCCTCAGTGGCTACTGGTCCTCTCTTCGGGCCTATCATGTCCAGTCCCTTTAAGTGGCGCCAGTCCATTGTCGGAAGGTAATTAAGGCGAGCCGAAAAATCTGGAACACCAGGTCCTCTTACAATAGGGAAATTTGGCATCCAGATGTTTGGATGTTCCATTGTCTCCGAAAGCACGATCACTGTCTTCTGGACGAGAAATTTCCACGTGTGTTCTTTCAGCTATAGATGTCTCAGGTCCCGAGAGAAGACCATCTGCAACATCTGGTTATCTCAAGGTGTCTAGCAAACACAAAGGCAGCACAGTTGGAGGAAACATTTCATCACTAATGGGGACGGGGAATGTTACAATGCCGTGGGAAGAAAATAATGTTCAGCGTAAGAAATTTTTGGTTAACGACTTCAAAATCGGTTTCTATATTTCATAAAAATAAAGGTTTGTTTGTTTGTGTGCGGGGCTTAATGGCGCAAAAGCTATATTTGGCCATACTGCACCAATCAAATGGTAAAAGCATAAAATATACTAAAAACTTTCTTGGTACAGATGTGTAAAGAGAAAATTGTAAAAGTATGATGTAAAAATATTTTAGCTTCCGAACAATTAAAACTATGATTCATGAAAATTCAAAGCATCCATGAAATTTACGAGAACAGAAAAAGGAATGCTCAAACCAAAATTAATAATAGCATAACTTGTATGGAGATTAAAACAAGGGTTTCGCGTCAATGTAGACAGACAATTTTTAATACTTGATTAAACATGAAGATAACGGATTGGTATTTTCTAGATGTTTGCTTTCAATCCCAAACATAAAAAGGGATCTATTTCTTTTTTTTTCTTTTAATTATTTTAACAATGACAATTTTTTTGTAAGCAAGAATCTTTTGCAGTTAATAATGGAAAACAGGAGAGTTTTTATAGATCCACTGAACACATTTTATTTATGTTATTTTTATTAATGAATTATGAATTATTTTATGATGAATTATTTTTTGTAGATATGTCATTTTTTGTAGGTCATATCACTCAGGGTTTATAATGTCGCATTTATTTCCTTTGCTTTTTAATTAATTAATTAATTAATTAATTAAATTTTTAACTAAACAAAAGCGCATACTGAATTTAGTTTTATACACGTCTTTGTTATAGCTTTTTCGGCAGGCGTTTTTCAAAATTATTTTCTTTTCCTTCATGAAGTTAATATATTCGTATAATATTAAAAGGACCAAGCAGAAAATTACCATTTTCTGAATGAATTATTTTTCTGTGCGTAGTTATTTTTTCATAGTCAGAGAAATAATTAACATGATTCATTATAAATTAGGTATCATAGTAAGATATATTTCTTGTTGAAAATTTCTGTTGTTGTTTTTACTTTCTTCTGGAATCTTCCCTTCTGATATCTTTTAATCTGACACACAGAGTGTTAAGGAAATAATTTTTTTCAACATGTCTTTTTATGACTTCAAAAGTTATTCTTTCGACCATCTTTTTAGAAATCCAATCCATTTCACCGGCCTATTTTCCTATACTATTGGATTAAATCCCAAAACCACGCTTTTAAAAAGGTTTTTTGCACCTCATTTTACAATTGCATGTCATATTAACATTATGTAATGATTTTTCCCGTTTCGTTCACAAATAACTGAAAAAGTTTTTGAAATCACTCGTCTTTTTTTGTTTATAAATTTCAAGGAATCTTTTTCTGGATTTACTTTTGTTGACAGGTCAAATAGTGCATAATTATCTTGAGTATTATCAGTGGAATCTGATGTGGACGAATTACACACAAAACGTCTGTTACCTGGTTCAAGGTTGAATTAAGGTCAACTTGGTTGATCTGAATTATAATCAAGATACTTGTTAGGAACGTCATCAGTCCAGAAATTGATGTTCAAAGGTTCAAGTCTGTTATTAGTTCTAGCTTTAAATTATATTTTTATATTGATTAGTGGCTTTTCAAAGTTTATGAAAGTAGTCTAAAAATAAAAATGGCACCGAAAAATTTCAAAGACATAACTAAATATTTTAATATTAATATCAATACTGAAATTTCAACTTTTCTCCACAGATTAAACAAATGAGACTATTATTTTTAGGTATAATAATGAGAACAAAAGCCACGCAATGATTAAAAGCGCATAAACACCTTCAAAACAGCGATTGTAATAGCTGCAACAACTAGTAAACCAAATAAAGAAAAACTTTAGTTATTTATACTAGTGTCCTTCTTAACCGAGCAGCAATTGAGATTAGTATATAGCTTTGGTACTGCTTCTACAGGACAATTACTATACTATTAAATTAATAATCACTCTGAGCAGAGAAACAAAAAAGGAACCCAAATCTATGCTTAACTCAGATTATGCAATATTTTGATTTGCATCACTTTCATTCTAACTAGTTCATAGGGCTATATATTTTGTTTCTAGATTATTTGAACACTTTATAGAATAAAGTATTATTTACAAAATACGAATATTGGTAAAAAATAATTGACAACAGTGGAGTAACGACTCTATAAATGCCATTATGAATCTGTATTTTCCTTTCCCTGGATATTTAATCTTAAAAGAAGTCAGAAAAACGAATAGATATTCTGCATCTCATCAAGATAGTGAAAGATCCATGATCTTTGCAATGAGTTTGTAAATTCTCGAAAACGAAATAAAGCTTAGTTCTATCTTTATTAGAAACAGAGATCTATAGATTCTTCTTGAAAATTCCATGCATATCATAAAAGCCTATTTTTTTTTGTAAAAGATTGAAGTAATTCAGTCAAGTATTCCTTGGAGTATTGTAGCACTATAAGATGAAGGCGTTGGAGGCTTTTGTTGTTTAATTAACGACTTGCAGCTCATGTGCATGTTGTTGATTTCTACAAAAGCTGTATTTTGTATACAATCGAGATATGATTTTGTTACTTCTATTTCGTATTTTTTGTGTGGAATAAATCATTGTTATCCATTTTCGAATTTATTAGACATATTTCTGTGCAAAATTTAAAAATTCTTTATGAAACTTTCAAAATGGAAGTCATAATTTAGTTTGATTAGAATTTTGTATAATTTTAAATAATGATTTTAAGTTCCATATAAAACATATGGAATAGGGAACTGATTTTTACAACAATAATTGGATTAAAGCCTTTTTTTAACTTTAAGTATGTCATATGCTATGGCAATAAATATTTCTCACTCATAAAGAAAAATCTCCTATACTTGCATTTTTCATTTCGAATTTCCCCAAGCAAAAATGTCTTGAATCGACTGAAAAATTCCATTAGAGCGGCGAACGATTCATCATTAATATTTTAGAATGGCGCGGCGCCAAAATCCGACTGAAAGCATGGCCTGAAGTCATAATGATTTCACGCCCTTTGTTTATCTAAGCTTTCAAAACTAAAGTGCGAAACCCAGCATAATACCCAAATATCGAAGGCGGAAATTCAGTCTGAAGTTATCACGTGAGATATTTGAACGAAGCCAATTCTTCAATCTTTCTGTCAGCTCTTTTTTTTCTTCACTTCTAAGATCTCCTTTTTTCAGCTCATAATGCTGGTAATAAAAGTCAATTGAAGTACAGAATACGAAGAAAAGAATATTATCGAATTTTACGGCTTAAGATCGCAGTTTTATGGCTTTTAAATGGCATTTATATTAAATAGCTTACAATAAAAGCTCGATAATTGGAAATCGTTTGTAGCAGATTAATTATTGAGTGTTCTTTTAATTTGGAATGGTTTTAGAATATATATTTAAAATATAAATATCAGACGGTCGAAGGTATGCTAATCTGGTTTCTATTCACAAACGGATTCAACAGATATATGTAAAGTTCGAGTATGTTGTTACATATTTTGCAGTTAATTTTGAGTCACAATAGCTCTAAACGGTTAGATTATTTTTAATTTAAAATTGCTGTTCAGTGTTTCATTTTAATTCTTTAACTGTGCATTTCTATTCTTTATAAATGTAAAATATTAGGGAAAAAATGAAATACAAAGGAAAATATATTAGGATAGCAAAAAAATATATTAGGAAATAAAAAAAAATAGTATGTTGAATGAATTACTTAATTAATTTATTTGTGCATTTCTCATAACGTATATAAATAGTACTGGTTTCCCCAAAACTTTCTCGCAAACTCTAATAAATTTGTCTTGCAAGTCAGCGCCTTATAGGACAGTGGAGTACAGTAGTTTCGAAATACTTTTTAGTTAGAATTTAGCATTTTTATAGAATGTATTGTGCCAACTTTGGACAGTTATTTGGTAGTTAATCATTGCCATACGGTCAACTGCATCCAAAAATCGAATTCAGTCGTATATTTTCTCAACCGATAGAAACAAAAATTTGATAAAAAAACTACCTTTGAGGTAGCAAAATTCCGTGAAAGCTTATATAAAAATAGCTTGTGAATTGGATGCTTTTTAGTATAATAAAGAAAATACATTTATGTCACTGATTTTCCAAATTATGACATTTCGGAAAGCACAGGCCGATAGACAATCAACTCGTTGTCTGCAATATAGATTTTGAATCAGAACACCGAATTTTATCTATCTAGTTCTGTTGTTTTTGCAATTATCATTTCAATTTATATTCAAACAGCTGGGCAGATGGATTTAATCTCAACAGGTTTTACTCAACATTTGATTGAAATCTGCAAATTTGGAGTAAAGACAGTATCTCAAATTTCAATCATCAACCACGTTTTTTGAGTTATCTTTGTCACAGACAAACGAACATTTGCCAAAAATTTGTTTATCCAACCTTAGAAGGTCTAAAGCATGCAGATTCGTCAAAATTTCGTTTTCGGATTTTTTTACAATTACTGCATTTTCTGTAATTGTAATCTGCACTGTGTATTCATACAAGAAAGTAAATAAAAAGGACTCGAGTTTATTAATAAACTAGTGGGAGTGCTTTCCTTAATATTTTCTTACATATTCTCCAATTATAATATTTTTTCTCCTCCTTCCCTGAGATAAAGTCAAGGTTTTGTATGCAATTAGTGCTCAAATTTTAATTTTCAGTTCCCCACATGTGAATTGGGTGCTCTTTGGTATAATAAAGAAAATCAGTAGACGGTAGAATTGGAATTTATGCAATTGTTTGCATTTTTGAACAGTAGTTTAAGGTATTCGACTACGTTCGAAGGAAATTTTTTGAAAAATAGAATCTTTTAAAAATTATTTTAAACTGGTTTTTAAGTTTACTGTCAACTATAATACAAAATACTATAAATACAACAAAATTATTTGAAAATATATATTTTGAGAAACAGGAAAATTTATAATAAATTTTAATGAAATTTAACCAAAATGGTTAACACTCTACACAAAATGGTACGGTAACAATCCAATTTTTCTTTGTACACAAGTTATAGAATATAATGCTGAAGGAAATGAACAAAAATCTAAGAAACAGTTTAAGATGCAAAGAAGTTAAGAGTAAAAATATGCGTATATATTCATTTTTTTCCATAAATTTACAACTTAATTTTTATAAAAACACCTATAAATGTAAAAGTACTTCACCAACAATAAAACTTTTGGTTCATTTCATTACCCATATCATTTAAAACACGCAATGAAATTTTTTTGTGAATACCTCTATTAATAGACAAATTTCATCGAAAAAAATATGTTTTGCTTAAAATTCACCTGGATGATAGGTCAGGCCTTCCTTTTCCTAGGAAATTTAAACTAACTTGGAAAGAGGAAAGTCTAAACTACAAGATATAGAAATTTAAAAAAAATCGCCAAATTGGCTGATAATCAGTGTTTACAACGTAGTCGGATAGCTTAAATAATATCCGTCTTTGGCGTGAATGCATAAACGATTAATCAACGGCACACAATTAACACCTATAATTGAGGAACCGTTTATGTATTTCATATATTTTTTTTCTGGTCGATTGAAATCAAAATTTAGAATAGTTGTGTTAAGGCAATCTCAAAATCACGTACCAAATTTCACTTATTTAAATCAGTGCTCTTTTAAGCCATTGTTTTGACAAGTATGCGAAAGCATAAACAGACAGACGATGAAATCTTTCGTAAATTTCATTCCAATTTTGATACGGGTTTATATATTAGAATCTAAGCTTGTCTGCCAAATCTTATAAAACTATCTTTTTTCATTTAGCAGTTATCATGCTACAGACACGCATGACTCGACTTGGCCTGATTGGTTTGATAATAACTTTCTAAAGCTAAAAATTATGAATTTACGAAATATATATTTTTTGAGTTCATACGATAGATTAATGAAGAAGCTAACATGAAACTAACTGCTTTTACAAAGGACTGATATTTTGTTTCAAAATAGCTCATTAACGAAGGAAATGTAAAATAAACTTTCTATTCAGTTTGGGACCTTTACCTTTGATGTGGAGGTAGGGCAACTAATCGTATGCCCTAGCCTTAATCAGGCTCTGAAGATGACTAAGAATCCATTTTGCTAAAGTTACGTTGCTTGCAAACTTACGCAATTTCAAAAATGTGTTCCCCCAGGTTTAGCTATATTAACGTCCCGTTTAAAGCAACACGAGGGCTATTTTGAGACGGACCTCGTGATTTTGAACCACGGTCAGATGACGAGGATGACACCTGAATCGGCACCCTCCTCTCCACACCAAACCAGCAGGAGGACGTTTGGCCTGACAAATTTAACGTGCAAGAGACACCCTCACACGACGGTTCTTTGGGGGAATCGAGTCTAGAACCTGAAACCCTCCGGTTCCGAAGCCGAGACCTTGCCACGTGGCCACCACGGCCCCGTGTTCCCCCAGGAGATTTGTAATGTGGAGATTCATCAAAAAATTCTGGATTAAAGACTTCCTCTGAATAGACTTCGTTAAAAATTTGATAATAATCTATTAATGTGGTGTTAGGTCCAATCCATTCTGTTAAAGTTACGTTGCTTGCAAACTTACAAAATGTGTTCCCCCAGGAGATTTGTAATGTGGAGATTCATCAAAATTCTCTGTCCCAGTCTTTTTAAGATTTTAGTACTTTCTTTTTACATGTTTCGTAGATGGAGATACTAAAATAGAGAAAAACTTTGCCAGCTCGATTTTACAATGTTTCGAAACATATTTTTTTTACGTTGTGAAGTCCTTTCTCAACACGTGCTAAAATTTACTGCTCAAAAGCTTTTATGCAAATTTGTTGAGTCAAGCAAAAAGATTCCCGGAATATTCTCGTCCAGAGAGAACTATGTAAGAACATATGTGCATGCATGACTAAACGTGTTAGTCAGAAAACACTCACAGTAAAAGCTCTGTGTTTGAAAAATCAGTTAGAAAGTTGCGGTATATGTATACTTTTGTAAAAGCCTACAGTAATTTTTTATTTATTTAGAATACACTTGAAAGTAGCTCCCCAAAACTTCCTTATCTACTCGCTATTAAAACATATCACTAAGAACGTCTCGAAGGGTTTTAAGTAAAAATCTTTAAAGGAAATAAAATATATCAAAATAAATCTTCTCTTTTTTAATAGTACTCTTGTATCTACATGACACGTTTGTGGCTATTGCTTTAATTAAAAGACGCAACACTTGCAAAAAATAGAACAATACAGTTTTATTTTAAAATAACAAGACATATACACACGAAAAATAATAACGTTCTACAAAGCAACGGCACATTTGGAAACAATCATTCAACTCATTGCAGTTACCAACATCTGCATTGGTGTGCAATTACTACGAAATGTTGATTTTTAACTTTCTCATTTTTATCAAACCTATCATGTGATGCTTGGAGAATTTCCAAATTTAATCTCTGGTTCAATCAATCAAATTCAGATCTATCAAACACAGAGATTCATTAAAATCATGAGTTCGAATTTTTCAACAATTACAATGCTTTTTCTAACATAAAGATAAAAAAATACCAATGCATTTTATTGTTTATTTAATTATTTTTAATGTTTAAAAATTGAATTTATTTCTTTATCATAATTATTTTGTGATCCTTTACTAGTGTTTAAACGATTAAGGCCTGGAATATGGTTTAAAATATTCCAAAATCCAGTTTGTGTTTTAGAAGATGTTTGGAATTGGAATATATAATATATCGTAGGAAGGAGTGGAACTAAATTATAAATTGCCTGACTTATTGTAAATTAAGAATAATTTATTTCCAGAAATGCTTAGATTTAAATTTGAATAATATTTCAAAGTGGCCAACCATCATAGAATCCTCGGTATATTCCCATAATTTGAAAAGTTTCTAAGAGTGCGTATTTTTATTTATTATTTTCGAATAAACTTAATATTTATTTGAAAACAATAACTTATTAAATTTCAAAAAGCTAACTTCTAAAAACTACAGCCACCTAACTTTAAAAGGTGATATAAAGTACAGTGACATTAATTTAGTGCGCAATACAATGTAATATTCAGAAAAATTTAGAATAATTCTCTCAAATCCATTTTTTTTATAAGATTATGTTTTGTTAAGTAATAGAATTTAATTTTGTACAAGGATTTAAGGTTTAGTTTCGTTTTATTTTTGACAATAATACTCAAAAGCAGAATGATATCTGTTAAAAATATTCTATGCTACCATTTTTATATGTGTTACTATTTTAAATATAAAATAAACCTTTAAAATTTGTGGAAAAAGCAATTTCTGAAAAAATTCGCACCAAAAAGAATTCTATTTGGGCTTTTGGAATTAAAATTAATATGAAAAATAATATACTTTGCTTCATTTATGTTATGAGGAAGTCAAGGCTTATAAAAATTAAAAATGATTTAACTGTCATTTGCATGAAAAAAATTCGTCAGGAAACTCAATGAATTCAAATAAACGAAACACATTTTTATGAAAAATAATATTAGAAATGGGGAAAAAATGTAAGAGAACTGCAAAGCGGCTTACATAAAAATATATTAAAAAGCATGCGAAATTCATTCTGAATTTTTAAATAAGATTCTGAAATCATTGTAAAGGTTCGGAATAGATGTAATATAATTTAATATTAAAACAAGAAAAATAATTGAATTTCCAAAGAATTCTTTTAAGAAGTGTAAAATTAATTCAGACTGAAAATTTGTAATTTTTTTAGAGATGCTTAATGCGATATTTCCAGCATTTTTTCTCACATCGTTTTTACGAAGTCTTATATTTCTGAAAAAAAGATACAATATGTAAAAAAAGTTAGTATACAAGAAATAAAGACCTACATCATATTAAAATCAACTGGAAAACAAGGAGTTTTCATAAAAGAGAAAACTGAATGATTTTATTTAGTTGATCTAGTGTAATACTTTACTTAATATTAAAACTATGGAATGATAAAAAAATCGTTTTCAAGTCGGAAATTATTTTTTAAGATAAACAACGATTTAATCCATTTTTTTATTACAAAGTTCGAAGCAATAATAGAAATACATGAAATAAATTGGAAATTTTTTATTTAAAATCATAACCTATTTAAATTTTGAATAAATTCACAACTTTCTTTTTCCCTAATATTTGGAGAGGCGAAATCCTTGTATCATATTGTTTTTGTAAAATTTATGCAATATAAATAAGCGAAATTACATTAATATCCCAAATTTTTTATCGATCTTATCTAATTCCTAAAATTTGTTTCAGTCAATTAGTTAATAATTTTTTCTTGGTTTCTGTTGTAAAGTTTAATTTTTCGTTTCCTCCAACTATCAGCATTAACAGTGGAAAAGAACTATTAATCAGATAAAAAAAAGCGCAAAATAATTGTAAGAAAATAGAATTAATTACAAAGACCGCAATGATAGTTTTAGTTCACAATTTTTATTTTCTCTCATCCCACAAATGAGTTGAAGATATGAATTTGTTTAGAGATTCAAATAAACAGTAAATGATATCAAACTCAGCAATTCTTATTTGGTAACAAAAACATGAAAGTTTAGCTTTTCATGTTGAATATGCTTCAAAATAAAGCATATTAACCAGCCTAAGTTTAAACATTTCTGAGCTTTACTCTAATATAACTAGTTTTATAAAGAACAGTTTAAAGAAAATTAAAGAAATGAAAAATATTATAAACAAAACTGTATAAATTATTTTGAGTTATATGTCTAACTAAATTCGATGTTTAAAAGTATTTTACTGGGGAATCCTGAAAGACTGAAGTTCAGAAGCAATTTCAAGGACATTTTTAGCAACCACTAATCCCTTTGAATTAATAATCACCATAAGTGGCTAAAAATTAATAAATATCTAATTTCTCTGTTGAGCAGTTTTTGGTTTAATATATTTTTAAAATATTAAACATCCATTTTTTGGTGTTTAAGTACTTATTTTTTATTCACAATGATGGTTTTTTAGCAACATTTTGGATTCAATATACTTTGCAAATATTTTTTTGGTGTTAAATTACTTACTTTTGTTCGTTTTTTGATATTAAAATTCATAATTATTAAAACTTTATTCGTAATTAAAGTTTTTAGCAACATTTTCCGATTTAATAAATGCGGTTAAACAGGACTTTACCATGCAAACATTTTTTGTTGTTAAAATACTTATTTTTTGTGCCCACTTATATATTTATTCGCAATTAAAGTTTTCCATATATATTTAATCATCGCAGCCAAAAAAGACATTACTTGGCAAATATCCTTTGGTGTTAAAATAATTATTTGACTTTAAAATAGTTGTTTTTTTAAATTTGAAATTAAAGTTTATTCATCAACATTTTAGATTTAATAAACGCAGTTACACGAGACTTTCCTTTGCGAATATTTTTTTTTGGTGTTAAAGTATTTATTTTCATTTTTTTTCGGTGTTAAAACACTTATCTTTAGGTTAAATAAACGCAGTTAGTCAAGACGTTATTTTGTAAATATTTTCAAATCCAGAATTTAAACACCACTTAACGTAAAGAATTAAAAGTTGTCCCCTCCCTTTACAATATCGAGGATTAAACGCTCTCTACCACGTGCTATCCAATAACTCAGCACGAAGTGCAGCTGAATGTGTAGAAAGTTCCGAGATTAGCCTTGCGTAGAAAATGTAAGCCGTTTTCTTAATGGTTAATGAAAGCAAGCGAAATTCCTGAGTGCCTTTTGGAATGTATCAAAGAGGCCGTTTGAGTTAGCATTATACTCCTAAGAGAATCTATTGCAGAGGAATTCGGGAGCTGCGCTAATGTATGAGGAAGGGAATGTAAGGCTAGAAACAAACACGGAAATGGGGAAAGCTTATTTACTGGTATGACAAGGATTAGAATTTGAAGGAGATTTGCCGTGTATTTACATGAGAAATCAATTATGAATTTTAATAGAAAATAAAAATCACTTTCTGATGTTAAACCTATTTGTGATTTCAAAATAAAAATTGCCTTATAAAAATTATTGATTGGAAATGTTATAAAAAGCAGAGGGAGCATGTTTATTTAACCCTTTGCGCTTGGATGGCATCTCCCATTTACCATTCAAAACGGAGCATCATCTTGAGGATTAATTAATTAAATTTTGATTGCTAAACCATATTAATGACTTTACGGCCCGTCCGAAGGTACTCGGAAATAAAAACTGAGTAACTAGATTATCTCTAAAGCAGCACTGGCGGTAATTGTGATTGCGTCCTATGGTCCACCAACCATGGTACAACCCTTCCCAAAGGAAGTTCGTCCCGTCATCGATAGGAGGACCAGAACCCCCACTTTGTATTGTGCCTGTCGGGTTGGCGACATCAATCACCATACCGGAAGCATCTCATCCTCATTTTGAGGGCCCCCCCGCGTGTTAGCACTCCCGAGTATCCGGTTCATGACTATCTGGCCTAGGTTTTTTTTATCGTAATTAAACGAGGAAGCATTGCAGCATTATTAGCAGCATTGTAAAGACAATGGAAGTGGACGACACTTCTGCGCGTCGTGTGTGAAACACAAGTTGAAACAGAAAACGAGCAGAGTTCTGCTCTTTGTTTCGTGAGTGTATTGTGGACTACAATTATTGCCGCTATTCCTGATTACAATTGCACAATACGTACAGTACTCGTAAATTGTTCTTGGTATATGCTTGATGATTTTTAAGTGTACTCATTGCAGATTTCAAAATGGTAGATAATCACCCCTGTTTACGCGAATGTTGCTTAATGCCAAACTTAGCGCCCAAAGGCATTCGGAAATAAAAACTGAATAACCGGACTATATATACAGCAGCACTGGCGGGAACTGTGGTTGCGTCCTAGGGGCCATCACCAGCCATGGAACAAGCCTCCCCGAAGAAAGTTTGTCCCGTCATCGATGGGAGGAGTCAGATCCCCCACCTTTAGTGTACCCACAACGTGGTCGAGATCCAACCACCATGACGGAAGCATCCCTTCCCCAATTACGAGTGGCCCTCATCCCTGGGAAGGTTAATTTTGATTGCTAAAAATACCTGCAGAATAGGAAGAAAATACAAATTAATTAAACTGGGGAATTCAACTTAAAACTATTATATATTTATTTTTCGGAGTAATAAAACAAAAAAGTTTTCGCATGAAGGGAAGAATTATGCCTCGAATTACTTGTCCGAGTGCAAAGAGTTAATATTGTGCTTTTTTACAATATGGTACGTTTCATGATTTGCTTTGTTGTAGGTAATAAATAAAATTGAGATGTAACTTGAATCTTTTCGCTTCGATAATGTTTAAGCTTTGATTCAGATATATGAGATGATCTTCAAGAAGACAATATTTAAACTTCGATTCAAGGTTGCGTATTGATCATAAAGAAGATTTTGGTTTTATAATTGGTACAAAGGCGTATATCCAATGTTATTATATACGGATTGACAGATTGACGAATTGGATAGTCTTGTTTTGTAATAAATTCACAGTTCTACAGATATAATCATATACTAAATTTTACTTAATTACGACTTTGATAATCTTTTTGTATATTTAATTTAGGAGAAAGTAGAAATGTCTTTCTGGAACAAGACCGATCTTCGTATCTTAAGGATTAAAATCGTGCAATTACAATCCTTTCTCTACGTTAGAGTATTGAATCTCAATTCTCAAACGAGCAATTCGGGAAAAAATACTTAAGTAATAAGTTAAGATGCGGTATCTAAAACACCGAGTTACGTCTAAATATACAAAAAATTTTAATAGAGGTTTTCCAAGAGTGAATGAAAGATAAAGATTTTATTTTAAAGCCAATGGAATTTCGGCAATTGGTTGGTTGTTGTTACTTTATTGGCACAAGAGCCAATGTAGGCCATACTGCGCCAGACGTATGGTAATTAAAAAAAATCTAATCTAACGTATAATATATGTGGGTGTGATGGGTTTTAATTCATCAGTCCACTGGTTTAGATTATTCGTTTATTGAATGATTAAAAGGAGATGGGTTTTACAATGAAGTTTCATTGATGAAGAATTAATTGCAATGCCATGGAGAGCAATAGTAGATATGTTCATTTGTTCTTTTTCATCTACGCGTGGCACCTTGCGCATTTGCAGATGAATTCTTTGACACAAGAATTCCAGTTTCGGTCCTTTTAAGAGGATCATGTCTCAATGGTTTCCGGTCACGACCCTTCTCGGTGGCGTCCGTCCGTCTCCTCTAGTTCTAGGGAACTCTCTGCATTCTCCCCTCTGACTGCTGATTAACACCGGAAGAAGTGCTGAGCGAACTCTCGTGGAATTAATTTACTACATATATTCATATATATGCAAGAACAAAAGATGCATTAAAAGTCTACGTTCAAACTAAAACGAAACGGTGGGAAATTGAACAAATTTAAAAATTCTTCTGAGTTTAGATGGAATGAACTTCGGCAGAGCAATGTAAAAGATATAGAACCAAATAATACCTCAAGAGGAAAAAGAGAAGAACAAAAAACAAACACTGAATTTTGCTTGGAATTTTTTTAAAAAAAAGCGCGATATAGTTTATAGTGAGCCTAACCTGGTTTGCAGTCAAAGCAGCTAAGCCACCGCTAAACTCAATGGAAAGAAAATCTGTTTTCTCCTTCATTATTGATACATTATTGCGTAGTAGACGAATTTTGATACTTTATGGGATGATCGTGCGCGTCTGTAACCACAACTTGCCCAGTCCTATGTAATGAGTTATCCTCCTTGTGTTGCGATTTATTTTTCAGTTTCGTTGTTCATAGAATATTTAAGGTATCCGAATACATTAAAAACACGGGTTATCGACCACATCGGAGAATTTTTAAAATTATTTTTTCTTGTAGTTCAGACTTTCCTGTTTCCAAAACCATTTATCCTTTATAGGATAGAGAAGGCCTAATCTATCATCCAGGTCACACATTTTTCAGCTAAAATTTGTCTTTAACTTAACATGATATCTCAAACTAACTGAGGTATTTGCGTAAACATTTTATCGTGTGTTTTAAATAATATGGGGAATGAACAAAGAGTTTTATTGTTGGTGAAACGCTTTTTCATTTATAGGTGTTTTTAGAAAAATCAAATTGTGAATTCATGGAAAAAAATTCATATATACTTATAATTTTATCCATAACTTCTTTGCATCTCAAAATTATTCTTAGATTTTGGTTTATTTCATTTCATATTATATTCTATAACTTGTGTGCAAAGAAAAATAGGATTGTTGAATTACAATTTTGTGTAGGGTGTTAATTGTTTTGGTTAAATTTCATTAAAGCATATTACATTTTTATTTATCAGAGTATATTACATTTTCAAATAATTTTATTGTATTTATAATATTGTGTATAATAATTGACTATACATCTAAAAAGCCTACTTTTAAATATTTTTTAAAACATTCCAATTTTTCAAAAACTTTCCTTCGAACGTAGTCGGATACTTTAATGGCGAAATATTATCAATCTTTGAATTGGAGAAAAAAAAAAATCAAGAATGCTGTTGCTTTGCAGTTATAATGGATGAACCCTCGCTATTCATGCTTTATATTTGAAGAAGCAAGCAGTTGAAACAGTAGAAATAGTAAAGTGTAGAATGCTTTCCAGTTTGCATATTTGTTTTCAAATTAAGTACCTTTAAATTTTTGTTATGTTTTATACGATAGCATAGTGCTAAATTTACTGATATCGGTCCTTGTAATCGCTTCATATATAATTTTGTATTAAAAATCGTATACTCAGTTTCGTAGAGATATGAGTTCTCAATATCGAACAAAACAAATGGAACGATTTGACAAAAAATGATTAATATTTTCAATTTTAGTTTCAAGCTCACAAGCGAAATTACTCATATTAACTTTTTATAGTATTAAGTTAACTAACTGGAATAGAGTCAACTCGCTGATGGATTTGAAATGGTAATTTTTGGGGGACTCACCTCCCTACATTAAAAATGAATACATAGTAGGACAAAATATAAACAAAATTCAACAGGTCAAAATATAAGCAACAGTAATTAACCCATTCATATATCTTCCCAATGAATTTGTCACATTTTCTTAAGGAATTCTTTTCAGCAGAGTAAAATATTCCTTAAGAATTCCATATAAAGAATTCCATGTTTAAGTAATTACGGTAAACAGTTCAAACTACCAACGCTTTAAGCGAAATTCGTTTATGTTTACATTTCTAACGAGTAATCACATGAGCAAGCCTGTTGGCGATATAAATTATTCTAGCTAAATAACGCGCTTTCTCTGAACCGCATAAGAGAGTTATTGATATAGACTGCGACCAAATCAAATACAGAAATTATCCATCTTGTTTTAAAGTTATTGGGATTTATGCCAGGAAGCCAACTTTGGCGATTTCTGTTCAAGATTTTATGCAGATTTGGAATTTTTCTGGCAATCACAATAATATATTTCATTCTTCTACCTTTGTCCTTTTTTGAATTACTTGAGTCATAGATTAGTTATTTTGACACGCGATATTAATTTTTTTCTTTAGAATAATGATTGGAAGTTGTTTTATGTTTTAATTAGAATATTTATAAGAAATCTGTAAATAGTGTTTTTGAAAATTATTTCCCTTAATAGGTTTTGGCCGTTATGTATTGAATAGTCGATTTGGAAAAACAGTCATTGCCCTATATATATATGGGGTGTTCAAATGAAATGATACGAAACGACGCTGTGGATAAATGAAAACTTTTTTCACAGTATGCGCTATAGGCATGAGCTCAGCAATCCCACAGATTAACGAGTCGAAGGATTCCTTATTCCTTGAATTCCTGTGACCAGACCCAGTTTCCTTCCCAGAATCCGTCCGTTTCATAGTTTTGGTCATAAATCAGACCTCCGACCCACTGGGGGACCACACTCCCCCATGGCTACAAGGGTGCGTTTGCCCTTCGACCCCTCTTGGACTTTTTGATGCCTGGGTAGTTTACCGACAAATTATCGGTAGAGTCGACGAACATCAAAGGCTGGGGTCCCACGGCCTATTCCCCGTCTGCAGACGAGCCACGTGCCACCCGTTCACAGCTCTTGCGGTTTTCTGGTCCCTTTGTTGACCTGTCGACTTACCGACAAAATGTTGGTAAGTAGACGGGTCATCAAAGAGACCAAGAGGGGGCGAAAGGGGAAACGCATCCTCCTGGCTATGGGGGAGTGTGGTCCCCCAGTGGGTGGGAGGTCTGATTTATGGCCAAACCGGGGAAACTGCGCGTCGTGGGACCCCGGCTAAAGAAGACCAGAAAACCACAAGAGGGGTCAAAGGGCGGCACGTGGCTCGTCTGCAGACGGGGTATATCCTTATAACCGGCCCTTCAGATGTTTTTTAAGGGGTCCAAACACTTGAAAATCGCAAGGCGCCGTGTCTGATGCTTTTGGGTGAATGGTCCGTGTAACCTTGGAAACGTGTGGGCGTACTTTATTATGGAGCAGAACCACACCCTACTTGAGTAGCTCTGGTCTTTTTTTCTTTATATAACTGTGTGATTTTCGGTGCATCTCACAGTACATCGGAGTTAATGGATCTTCTATGCTCGAGAAAAGCAAGTAGCATACTTATCACGCCAGTTGATCGAGGCTCTTTATAAGAAACTCTTTACAGCGTCCTTGAGTCGCCGTCCGAATTTAAGTGCTTTATTTCAGATGTTTTTTGGTGGAACCAAACACATGAGAATAGCAGAGCGATATGTGCTGGCTGTAGAATAGACGATCTGCTCCCATTCGAACTTGTGTAGAAACATGTTGATATCATGAAGTTGAATGACACTCTCCGTGAATAGCCCTGGTCGTTTATTGTTTATATACCAGCGTAGTTATCTCACAGTATACAGCGGAGTTCATGGATCTTCTAAGCTCGATTAATTCAGCAAGTAGAGGATTTATCACGTTAGAGGAAAGGGGCTCTTTATAAGAAACTCTGCTCTGTTCTGCGCATGCTCAGATCTACGCAGGAGATTCCAATATCATCCCTAGATGTCTCGCTATGCTCTTCCATAACAGCAAAGGCAACATGTTAATGATTACGTTATTACAATGTTTCGTATCTTTTCATTTCAACACCCGTTGTATTTTTTATTCAAGACGTATTTCTTTGTATATTAATTCTTAAAATCTTGTAGCAGTGTCATCTGTGTTGCCAAATTCTTTTTTTATGTCTCAATCTTCAAGGAACCACAACCATACTCTAGAAATCAACGAGTCTGAAATATTTAATCCTGAGATGTTTTCAGCTATACACCTTTTATGCAGGGTGATCAGCGAATAAGCCCTGATTTAAAAATTTAATATCTCTACAACAAAGATAGATAGAATTATGCGGTAAAGTGAACGTTTATTAGCAAAACTGTAAAAATGCGGTACAAAATTTTGGAAAATTTATTTACGAAAACCGTTAACAGATGGCGCTCTGCACTAAAAATTGTTTCTCTAAAAGGAGTCTTGAAACATAAACAAACAATAAAGTGATGCGGTCTTTCCAATCAAATTACAATTTTTTCAAAATGTTCACCGTTCGAAACAATGAGGTGGCGTAATCGAACAATGAAATTTGACATTACGTCTTGCAATGTCTCGACGGAAATGGAATCATATGCAGCAACAATCAACGATTCAAGCTCACCTAGAGTGGCGGGATTGTTTCTATAGACAGTGTCTTTCAATGCTCCCCACAGAAAGAAGTCACAAGGAGTCAGATCGGGAGTCGTTTTTCATTTTTGACGTCACACTGAAAGCGTCTATTGGCATTGTGATTAGAACACTATCTGTTAACTATTTTTGGAACTAAATTTTCAAAACTTTTGTACAGCATTTTTACAGTTTTGCTGATAAACATACAATTTACAGCATAATTCTATCGATCTTTGTTGTAGAGATATTTAATTTTGAAATCAGGGCTTAATTGCTAATCACCCTGTATTTTATAAGAACATATAACTCTTTCCCCAAATTTCAGGTAATTCAAATATCGTCTAGAAAGAACCAGAGGATCTTGGTAAAAGAAAAATATAGAAATTTCTCAGTTTTATTGAGTGGATTTCTTTTTCTGATTTTATTTGGACTCTTAAAAATACTTCACAGCAGATAGTTAACCTCAGAAAAAGCAAGTATTAGGTTATATCTTAGGGGCTATACTATTACATCCTGGAAATAGAAGAGAATATTATTGCTTTTAGACTTATTTATAAAATAATAGAAACTTCAGGACTTTTAAAATGCTTTAAATTATACGATGAACCTTTTTGCCATGAGTGCAACAGCGTCGATGTACTGTGAAAGGTGAGAATGGCTGGAAAAGAACCTTGGAATATTTTTTGTTAGTAGCCGCGTAACATAACCACTAGACAAAAGCGATAATTTACATAGGTGATCCGGGCGTGATTGACTGAAAAGTAGAAACTCTTTTTCGGTGAATGACACTATGTAAATCAAACTATAACTTTATATAATTATTTTATGGCAACATGAATGTTGTAACGGAAATTTCTTGGTAAATAAACACCGGTCGTTCTACATTACGCTTGTGTGTGTGTGTTGTATATTATTTTCAGACAATATTTTACGTTTATATATAGCAGCATGCAATAACCTTATTATCTTTAACCACATACAACGAACAACAATAGTTTAATAAAAAAAAATCAGTTAAAAATGATTTTAATTGTAATATATTCAAAAGAAATTGTGGTCCATTTATTTTCATAAAGAAAAAGAATAAAAATATTATAAAGTTACTGGAAAATCTAAAGCAAGTGTAATAATAATCTACTGTAATCGTAACTGTTTCCTCGGCCCTCTATCGGCCGTTGCCATGAACAATCAGTCCATGTCTTGGAAGCGAACGAAAAGCATGATGTAGTCCCCGAGTATTATTTTTATGCATATATGTTAAATGTTTTGTCCCCTTGTAAATCATGTCCTTTAACGTCATTAAATGTATAAATAACTAAATTGGCATGATTTATTAATTGTAATTGTCTATCCTGACATAATAAAAATTTTGGCGCCCTTTCCGTCACACTACAAAATAAAGACAAGTTTGTCTACTCATCTCCTCAATTGGAAAGCATCTATCATTCAAATCGATAAAAAATTCTGCAAAATACTAGAAGTCAAAAGCAAAGTATTTTACTAAAGAAATGAGCTAACAAACAAAAAATAATTCCATAGGAAGAGGAGAATCGATTTCAAAATGAAAAATAAGTTGGTCATCCATTAAATTAGATTTTTCTTTTTTTTACTTTGCACTTTGAAAGATCGAAAAATTTTATCAATACGGAAAAAAGTATATTTGCCAAGGAAAATATATTATTTCTTAATCTTTAGCATCTTTTTTGTCTCCTGAGAAAAAGCGTGGTTTAATAAAATCTATATGATAAAATCGAAAAGTAGAAATAAGATTGATTAATGCTTCACTCCAAGCATTTCATTATTTTATTTCTAAGAGTGCTTCGAAGAGCTTTTTATTTTTTAATATACGAAGCCTTAAAACACATTTTTGGAATATGTCTGCCTATAAACACATAATGAGCTTGAAATATGAAATTTGGCACGTAGTCTTGTTACCCAATTTATAGAATTTTGTAAAATTTCAATGAAACCTTTTGAAATCTATCTTTCCCTCTACATATGCGCCGCACTAAGCGAAATCTTTAACACCAAAATGGGTGATCTATTTAAAATTAATGTAAAGATTTAATTAGCGGCCATTGCCACTACCCAATTAGTTTGATTTTATTCTAATAGATGGCAACAGGGATTCTATTGAATAGCACTGATCCAAAGTCTAAGACGCGTGACGTCAAACTTGAGAAAAAGCGAACTGTGAACATTCGCTCGGCAGACGGAGAGAGAGAGAGAGAAGAGGATCGTTCGATTCGGTAATATGATTCTTTAATACGCGACGGGGAGCATTTGCCATGAAACACTTAATAAGGCTTCATCCTAAATGGCATCTAGAGGTGGTACTTTTTTCTCTGTTGTAAATAGCCTGTCCTGTCTTAATTCTTAATGTCTTTTCTGTATTCTTTGCTGTAAATAAATTTAACTTTCTTGTTCAAAAGCTTCTTTCCTTCAATCAGTGATCCTAGACACTGATCTAAATGTGGTTGAACGGCATTTTGTCCCATCCATTCCTTCATTAATCAGATAAAAATCTACCAAAGGCGCGGTGAAAATAAACCAGTAACAGCGACTGGACATTGGTGATCACTTTTGCCTATTGGATATGCTACGCGACTGCAAATAGTAAGGTCGCGAGTTTGATCCTCGGCGGAATTCAATCTCCACTTTGGACTGACACCACAATACAATTCGCCACACAGATAGACTGATTTGTTGATGTAATCACACATAATTCAAACACGATAATTCAAAAACGCAAAAGTTTAGATAATTAATATTTGGCATGTTGTCTTGTAGTCAAAAGTGTAGATCTGTTGAAAATTTTGGATTCTCTTAATAAAAATGCAGGAATTCTAAGTGAAAGATCACTTTTATTCATTAAATTACGCATACACAAAACGCATGGTACTAGTCAAAACTCAGACGGTTTGGTTGGTTATACTAGCTTCCCGTTTTGAAGAAACACAAGGGCTATTTTGGGACGGACTTCGTCATTGTGAACCATTGTCAGATGACGAGGACGACACCTAAGTTGGACCCCCCTCTCCACGCCACACCACACTAGCGGGAGGATGTTTGCTCTGACAGATTTAACGTGCAAGAAACTTCCTTACACGACGGTTCTTCGGTGGAATCGAGTCTTGAACCTTAAACCCTTCAGTTCCGAAACCGAGACCATACCACCAGACCACCGTGGCCTTAAAAACTCAAACGGAGGAATAAGGAGGCGGGGGACTCTAATGTTAGCGGATTTCATGACCTTCAACGGTTTGAAACCTCCCTCTCTACATTAACTAACCCATTTTCGCTACATGTCAAGCAGATGCAGAGGTTTGGTTTGGTTTAATGGCGCAAAGGCCATATTTGGCCATGCTGTGCCAAACACATGAATTATCTTAATATACAATTGTATGTAAAAGTTCTATGTAAAAGCTTAGGGAAAAATTTAAAGAGCTAAGAAAACACACTCAAAAAAGCTTATCAATTCCAATGTCACGTAAAAATAAAAACAGATTTGAGTTGGATAATGTGTCAGGAAATCTTTTATTTCGCAGATGCAGAGGAATATATAAGAATAACAAAAATAAACATGTTGTATTGTTTAAATATGCTATAAAGTCAAAGGAAGAATTAGTTTATAATGGATTTAAGAACGGGTGTTATAATATTTATCATACATATAGGAAATTTAATTTATTTTTATCTTATTCACAACAACAATAATACTTTGAATGAACTCGTTGCATACTCAATATAATAGCAAAAGATGTAAAAAAATTCAATTAACGCATAAACATTATTACTCTTGCTGTTGTTTTATGCATTTTAAGTTATGCTATTAGTGTCATGTATATTTTATTATTTAGTACAATATTAATGGTTTCTGAACGGTAAAATTGTTACATTTTAGTTAATTGTGACATTTTAGGCATAGTGAGTTGAATATAAATAAACATAGCAATAACTTTAGGTGAACAGTTAAAAAAATATTCACAGAAGAATTTTAATCAAACACTTGAATAAATTGAGGAGGAGTCTCGAAATACTATTATCACATTATGCATTTCTTTCTTTCGAATATTGTATTTTATATGCAGTTTACTCTTGATTTTATTGGTAAGAGAATTCTATTTGAAATTTTTCAAAGGAAAGAAATACTCTTTAGTGCTTATAGCGAAGAGGAAAAAAGTTAAAGAATTCAAAGCAGATATTTTCTTGCTTTTTAGAATTTTACCTATATGTATCTAAATTTAAACTGTTGAACGTATATATCAAAAGGATTTGAAAGAAAATATTTAAATTGTTACAGTTTTACAGCACGATTTTTGCTTTTTTGTATTTAAAAGAAGACAACAGAAAATATTTTATCGTTTTATTCCTGTGTAAAAAGCTCTAAATGTTGGAAATAGTGTACTTGAATCAATAAATGTAGTAGTGAAAATTTATGAATATAAATATTTAAGTAATTCATCTATTTTATTAGTTTTACTCAGAATATACTTTTAAACACATCGATACTTTATATATAATTTTAAAATATTAATTAAAAAATTTTATCAGATAAAAATTAAACGATAGTCAAAAGTTTTACCACAATGACTTCGATGCATATGACAGCACAAAAAAGATTTTTTTCAAAGATATGAAAATTACAGTATATATATTTTCAATGACATCAATTTATTTAGATCAAAATTATACGCCAAATTTTAATTGTTTTTAAAAATGGATTTTAAATACTTTCTCAAGAGTCTGTTTCATTATTAGTAGAAAAATTCCAACACCTGTTAGAAATATTTTTTACTGTATTCTTTCAATTTTTAACGATCAACATAAAAAAAGATTTATTTTATTATAAATGTAGTTTTTTGTTTAATGTATTTGAATAAAAAATGTTGAAATCTTAATGATGAAAATACCATTGAAAAGTTCATTCATTTTAAGCTTTGCTATTTTTCTTTATAATGCAACTGGACAGACGAAATATAGAACTATTGACTCATTTGACTCGAAAAGGGTTTTTTTAATTTCTATATATCGAATTTATTTTAATAAATAAGCGAAATTTTTATTGAATAGTCCTCTGATATATTAGGAAATTTTGAAACAGGCTCTGTAATACATGCAAAATTTTTATGCTGAATGATTCGACATTCTATCGTACATATTTCTATTTTTGTTATGTTTTGATTCAGCAAGAAAGTTAATTATTTATTTCAATCTCTTTCGTTTTAAACTAACGTGAAGATTTTAAAGATAAGATTAAATTAAAAAAAGTCATAGAAGTGAGATGAACGGTGTAAGGTTTCTAAAATAGTTAGTTACAAAGCTACAAAAATTAGCAATTTAAAAACAATTTGTTAAGCAATACATTAAGGTCAACTTACATTAAAAAGATTAAATTAAAATTACATCCTCCCATTAATTTAAAGGATCCAGATTCCATTCGAAGCCATTAATGTTACAAAACTAAAAGGACTATCTCTGTCTTTGTTCCAAAACTACTGA
>JAPMOQ010008021.1:466349-495458 GCA_026543055.1 Argiope trifasciata | reverse complement strand
CACACACACACACACACACACACACACACACACACACAATATTAATATTACATATAAGTTACGTAGCACATAAATATCTTTTTACTTATTACGGAATCTGACGAGTGAAATGTAAACATATTGTGCTTTATTCGGAGTTTTTTAAAAGATGCAATTCAGCATTTCATTGATTATACAAAATTATTGTATTATAAATGCTGTATATATTCCCTTATGCTATATATTGCATTATAAATTTAAAAGGAAATTTTAATAATCGGGAGTGAAAAAAGGCCTAGGTATCACCATGGAAACTTATTATGCCTTTCCCACTTACCTTTTTGGAAATAGATGAATTACAAATCTAATAATTTCCCAAAAGTTTTTCGCAGTATGTTAAAACGTAAAAAATTATCTTAAATGATAACTATTTCATTTCCACACAGATTTTTTAAAACTTTTAGTCATTTTTTCAAATTTTATTTATAATCTTACCTTTCCTTTATATTGTTAGATTAGATTTGGTTTCAATAGAGTTTTTTTTAAGAATATTGATTACTTCAGTTGCCCTTTTCAAGGTTATAAAATTCAAAACTCCTTCATGAAATCATTTAATAGATTACTTTTGCTAATGTTAAAATTAAGATTTAAAAAATTATTTCTCATCATTAAAAAATTATTTTTTTATCATTAAAAATTATTTTTTATCCTTAATTCCAAAATAAGATTTTCACTCTTCTCTTAAATTTCATAACACATGCACTTTTAATTCGTGTCCTTAATAATTTTTTGAATGCTTCAATAAAAGTCCTATTTTTAAGTCGTATCAAATAAATTGATGTTTTTAAAATGCATTCTATGTTAATCGCTTGATAACTTAATAAAACAAAAATCTTGGCAAGCAAGCTGGTCGCCAGAAGCGGCTAATTTGGAATAAATTCTCATATACCTAACGGTGGTATTTTATTCAATGATTGAAAGCTAACAAAGATTCCTCTCAACATTTGCATATTTTATATAAGAAATCGGAAGAAGAAATCATATAATCACGGAATACATACATTTAAAATATATCACATATAATTTTTCAATGGCCCTGTGGCCTTGTAATGTAATGAGTCTCAATTTCATTACATATTCTATTCATTTTAATTTTATAATTACTAAACCAAAAAATGTGTAAATTTGTTAAAATAGAACGACATTAACATTTCTCTAGTAAAATATTCGTTGAGGGTATTATAAAGATCGGATTATGAATATGAGGTTTCAATAAAGTTAAAACAAATATTTTCAACCAACTTGTTGATACCTTATAAGTTCGAAATATTAAAAATGTTTACCGTTAGCTTAAAAACCTTCATTTTTCTGCAGAAGTACTTATTTTTATATTCAGAATGATTTAATTTGATTTTTGAATAAATTTAATCGTATATATAGTTTGCACTATAAATTCCACAGTAAATATTAAAAAAATATAAAATATAATTCACTATTTTTCACTGTATTACATTGCACACTGAATTCTATTTACACTAATGAACAACACACATTAAAATATACTCAAATCAAATATGGAGTCAAAGAAACGCATACGAATTGAGCATCTGAAACACCAATGCATTAGTTAATGTTTGAATGCTGCATGTTCGAAAAGAAAGCACATTTTAATTTACTCAGTTGAGCAATAATATATTTTATCTTGTTTACATTGAAAAGCTACAAAACTATTTGTTCCTGCAATCGAATATTTATTTAAATATCTAGGTTAATGTCATTTATTATTTATTAAGTTAAGCATGCTTCACTCCAGGGCGTCATTAAATTATTGGAAAAATGACGGCTGCTTTGTCAGCAGTTTTTTAATGTTATGACTATCATGAGAATTGCGAAACGATTTATGAATTATGCAAACGATTCCCTTTATTTGGATAGAAGATGAATTATCTGCTTTCTTCAAAATATCAGTAAATAAAAGTAATAATGACACGATGAAGAGTGACATTAATTTCGTTATAAATATATTAGTAGTTAATTTAAAATGACTTGCTATTGTGATAAAATTTGATTTAGGGTTTTCATACGATAATTGTCAGAAAGAGTTACTGTTGAAATCAGTCTTAAGTTTTCTTGAAATGAAACTTACCTTTCTGAAAATATTTTCTATTATGTAATTTATAAAACGATTATTTTATTGAGAAGAACAATTAAAGGTGAGAATATCTTGCTTAAGATAATTTTTACATCAAATTAATTGCTTAAAATTTCTCATACGCGAATGTTTTGAACATACGCGAAAATGCAGGTGATAATTAGAAGAGTATTTAGATTTTGTTCTTTAACACTTTAAACGCTACAGACGAGATATCTCGTCTCCTCAGAAACTTAGATTATTTGATTTTTCATGGAGTTTTTATCCAAATCCTTCTTAGCAATGAATGAGTTAAGATTTAAAAAATAATCTCTTTAATAACATCAATTTAATAGAAGTATCTGAAAGACGAGATATCTCGTCGGTATCGTTGAAAGTGTTAAAGATATTACAGGCTCATAAAATCACAGGCAATTTAGAATTTAGAATATCAATGCAGTCGATTGAACCATGATAACCATATAATAGAAAAGGATGCAAGAAATAAGTCATTCTATAATATTAATGAGGCAAATGAAATATATTACGTAGATAAAAAAAGATGCATCTGGAGAGTAAAATCCATTTTTTATTCTTATAAAAGAAATTCCTCAAAAAATTGGTTTAAATAAGCCAATACTTTGTTCCGGCACTTAAGATGCCAAATAATGGTGCAATATTCAAGTCAAAATCAGCCATGAGCCTAAAATAAAACTTTCAGACTTCTGTCACTCCGAATTTCCCTAGTTATACATTTGAGAATTAAAATACAACAGATCTTGAACACCAAATTATCAATATGTTGGAAAAAGTCAAGTTTAAAGTTAAAACAAAATCCAAACCCTATTACTAATATTAATAATATATATAGAATATTACTAATATTAATAGTTAAAAAAGAATTTTTAATTCTCTAATAGTGAACATCACATCATGGGTTACATAGCAATTTAAGAAACATAATATTTTTTTATAGTTTTCTCTTTTCGAATATATTATAGAAGGAAAAATGTACAGTAATATTTTTCTAAAAGGATTAGTCCTGTTCAAAATATCTAAACAATATATAATATTAATAATATATTGTTTGTGTCATTATAATTGTATGTGTCATTAAAATCAAGTAAAAAATATCATTCAGTCTCACTAAAAGAATGCGATATAGCAAAAAGTTTTAATCAGTCTTTTAAATCGATTACATAAACATTCATTTTCCTCTTTTTGAGATTACAGAAATCGACAGAAATTGGCTCTAAGAAAAAAATTTAGAGAGAGGCGTGAAATTTATCCGATCTCTGTGCTGACTCCAAATTGCTTTCCGTTACAATAGTAAAAAAACTGGTTTAGCTTATAACTTTAAGACGATCGCATTGAATGTTGTATAGTCCATTCCCATTTATAGCACCCAATGCCATATTGGAGCTATCGGCAGTTCACATCACAGGTTAAAAGACAATTAGGTGTAGTTTTAATAAAAGAAAGCATACCAATTGCTTCAAGTTAAAAGAGAATAATTCAGAATTATAAGACAAATTTAAAGCAATTAATTGTGCTATTACCATTGCCATAGAGCTAACATCTTATCATAGAGTTAAGTTAACCCAATTAAAATAATTTCTTTATTATATTTATTCTATGTAATTTCTTCTGCAGTAATAGAAATAATTTTTATAGTACATATATATCAGATTATATTTTCTACTATCAAAATTTTTTTCCCAGGCAAATATTGAAGTCATTTGTCAACCATTTACTCAATAAAATGTATCGATTTGGAAAACATTTCACCAATATTGCAAGAATTTTTATTTATTTATTTTCTTTCTTAGACTTTAATTAATGTAAAGAAGCACTTTTATTGAGTACTATTGTCATCCTTATTTATAATCAAATTCTCACAATAGATATTAATAAGAATCATCTATATATTTATCGGAAATTATTTTTTCTATTAATCGGGCTTTCTGACGATTTTTAATTTCACAATTCAGATGCTTTTCTCGATATTTTTCTGAAATATTTCATATTGAAGATGAAAATTCCGCCATCCAGAAATTTGCATTCATGTGAGCATTTCGGCTGAGTTCACATGAGTATAATTCTGAGTGTATGGGACTTTTTAAAATTATTAAATTTTTTTTTTACTGTGCTTCCGTTTTTGTTTTTTGCTTTCTATAATTTTAATATAATTTTAAATACACAACATAAAAATATCATGCAGATTCAAAAATATATTTTAATTATTTTCAAAAGATGGACTGATAAGTTTAGGTAAATACAGGCTGTAATGACAAATGCATATTATTTTTTAAACCAAAACATTCATAGTAATTTAATTCATTTGCATCATTAGTGTATATATATGCTGAATTTTCCTGATCACAATGACTGGAGCGTATATATACGCTGCATCATATTATATGCTAAACATATAATATAATATATACTATATTCATATTATATGCTATATACCTATACGCATCCCACATTTCAAATATTACTACATTGAACAAAATTACTAACAAATAATGCTCAAAAAGGATTTTTTTCTACTTTTCTACAATTTTACACCTAAATATGAAATAAATTTTTTTTCCTGATATGAGCCTTTTTTTCATACTTTCATATGATACAAATGGGTTAACTAATAATAGTATAATTTTTAACGACATTTAAGGAAAGCAATATAGTACACAAAATATTCCTCTTACTTTCAAAAGATTTCCTCTAAAACTTGATATTGAACTCTAATTTTGACATAAGGAATAAACATAAAATTTCGCTCACTCATCCATTGTTTTTATAGCTAAGAGTGTTTACCATACAGACGTAGTGTTGGATTAACAAACTGAAATAATTTCAAAACATTTTTTTTTGGTCTCGTTGAGCAAAACATCATAGTAAGTCATCAAAATAACAAGTTGGAATTATTCGAACGTTAACATATTTCATTTTATTTTCAAGAAAATATAAATTTTAAGAAAGAACGAACATAAGTTTGTTCAGTGCAAAGCAAGGAGATAAACCAAGTTTATTTTTTCTTAATCATACTGCATGCATGATAGTTAGTTTCAAAATTAAGAAAATTTTCATAATTCAAGCATGCAATTCTAATGTAATTATGTTTTATTTTGTAAACAGAAGTTTTTACGTTGATGAGGCACAAGTTTTTTAAAGAAATAAATATTCTTAGCTTTTATTTCTGATTATTTGCTTGTGACTTTAACTTCAAAGCCATAATCAATCACCTCTAAATAAAGTTAAATTAACATAAAAGTAACTTTGTCAAATCATATAAAAACTGTTGCCTGAAATTTGAAATTTTCTTAAAATTTGAATCTAATTTTTATACGTAAGTTAAGATTTTGGAAAGTATTTAAAAATATTAGTAAAAAAAACTTATGTAATTAATCACTTTTTGGTTGAAAGTCAAAAAATGAATGTTATTGCTTGTCAGAAGACGTCATAAGCGAAAGTTCTTTCACTTGAGGCTTTAAAATTAACGCCGACGAAAGCATGAATAGATTTCTTACAGCTTTTAAATGTAGATGTTAATAAAAGCAAAGTCATTAATCTTAGTCAATAAAGCTTTAGAAAGAGACAATTGATTGTGAATTATGACGGAGTTCCTTAAAAAGGATCCTACCTTTGAGCATCATATAGCAAATAAATTCTTAATTTTTGATATAGTATTCCTTACTAGGGTAAATTTTATTTTTATATCCATTTTTACAGAAATAGTTATTGTTACTAACGTCATTTGTCATAAATAAGCCCGCAAGTGAAGTCAGAGATTTTAAGCCGCTTTTATGCAGTAGATTCTGAAGGTAAAGGCCCCTGAACACCAGACGGCAGAAGTTTGACTTCTAGCTCAAATGAAGATGACACTCACACGCTTGCACAACCCCTTTTTACAGGGCGGGTTGCTCTTTCACACACCTTACAAATAGAACTTAGGTAAGGGACAACCAGGTAACACAGGAAAGAGAACCAGAAGTCGAACCCGGGACGCCTAGATCACATGAAAAACGCACTAGCCCTAGGCCAGCACACTAATAGTAATAAAACGTAGCATTCAAATTAAGCATACAAATAAAGAGTTAAAATTTTAGTATATTATTTTTAAAGCTTTTTAAAAGAATGGAAGAAAGCAATGATAATAAAGATGCCAGATCTTCTTGATGGGCAAAACAATTAAGATGCTATAAAGCTACGATGAAAAGTTTACATTAGAAATACACTTTTAAACTTAATTGCATTAAACTCTTGAGATAAAAGTTTAATTTATCTCTTTATTAGATGACATATATTATTTGGGCACAATGTAGTATTTATTGATATTTCAACTTTTACAAAAACGTAAAATAGGGTACATGAGATTTTAATTTTTTTTTAACTAATCGCATTTTTTTAAAGTTATAGACCTTAATTACGAAATTATGTAATTCTATGGATGAACTAAGCATATTAATGAATCCTTAAATATATATGAAACGTTTTATCATACTGATATTTGGATACATTTAGTAGTTTTATAACCACTTAAAATCCAAAATTAGCATAATTCAGCGACTGATATTATGATTGATTATACAATAATACATGATTGCTTATCTACCGTTCCTGCTTTTCTGTTTATGAAATGTACATCATCCAAAATCAGCATTTTTATGTCTTCAAATATTTTGCCTCCAGGGATTCGAACTACTACTTTTCATCGTAATCATGCGATTATTCTTTTCTTGAAAAATGTTTTACCGGTTAAAATATAAAATGTTAAATAAAATAATTAAAAATGTTAAATAATCCGGATAATAATCATAGAGAATCAATAATTAATTCAATAATCCAGATGGCAATCATAGATAATCCAAGATTAATTCAATAATTCAATTGATAATCCTATGTAATCCAGGATTAATCCAATAATCTAAATAATTTTAGATGATGTTCAATAGATTCGAAATTTTTTTAAGTTATACTGAAATGTTCATCTTTACTAATAACTGCACGGCCAGTATAACATTTATAATAACAGAAATAATTTGTAATTTTATTTAACTCCTATTTGAATCATTTGTTCACAGTATGAAACAGGATAAGGAACGAAAGAGTTTCTACCCTTGAAATCTCTTACTAGATCCCCCAAATGAGCATTAACATTGGTTGTTGATAACGATTACCCAATCATTTAATTGAATCCTCCTATAATTTCAAAAACGTGTCGTAAGTTTTAAATAAATGCGGGTTTAATTTAAGAGCCCGTACTTAGCAATGCAATTATACCAAACCAAACAGTAATCAGAGACTCATTTCATCCGCTATTTCTCTTAGCAAACGAAAGAAATCAACATTTTATAGTTATGATTTCTATATTAAAAAAAGATAATAATTAAGAAATTGTAATTTGTTTTTTATTTATATTTCAAGACTTAATCCTTTGTACATCAAAAATAATATTGTCACAAAAGGTAGAGCTGCACATAGTCAGCGTGGCTCAAAGGTAAAATATACACTTTCAGTGTACAATGGTCAACGTTTTGATTTCCAGCCAAGCCGCATTAACTTAAAGGTTAAACTTTAATTTGAATTTCTTATTATTTATTTGTTAACGTTCGAGAACTTTTTACAACCTTCTTTATAATTCTAATTTATTTCGTAAGGTATAAACTAGATAATTCAAAGTTCCACAAGCAGTAGAATCAGTTCTTCGTCTGCGTGTTATGAGCTGTTTAAAGCTAATAAACTTAATATTGTGACCTATAATTCTTTGCATCATCGTGACAATATATAATTATACAAATGAGGTATGAGGATTGTGATTGTATGATGATGTATGATTGTATGTCATTGTATGAGATATGTGTATGAGGATTCTTTTAGTGATTAGGATGCTCAAAATTAGTCATAAGTTTGTTATAATTATTAAAAATTATTATTATTATTTTTAATGTTATACAGCTTTTATGATAATCATTAAGGAAAAAGAATGTGCAAACGTTATATTCATCAGCATAGTGAGTTTGAATTGACATATGAGGGTAAAGAGATAAATAAAAAAGAACAAATTTTTTGATAAAGAACTCCGATAAGAATACTTGAGAGACACAAAAAGTCAAATCTAAACTATTCCTAATTTAATGGTAAAAGTTCAAATTAAAAATTTCCGCAGTATTCTAGGAGTAATAAGAATTTACCATATTTTTATTCAATTTTTCACGCTTCTTAAATTATTTTGCAACAGTTTTTGGTTTATAAATCATCTAATTAGGCAAAAGAAAAAAAATCTTCTAGAATTACTAATTATATCTGTTATTTACTGTCTATCACTTTTCTTTTACTTTTTTAAAATTTCTAAGGATATTACATTAAATTATTATGTGACGAAAACTAGTCTTACGCAACCTAAGATCTTCTGCACAATGACGTCACTCGATACGTCGAACGTCTTTTCTCAGAAATTAAAGAGTTATTTTTTCCTCCGATTGCCACCATTTTATTTTATAAGTATTTTTAATACTATCTAACATAATTAGCACAAAATGTACGTACTTTATATAATTGCTGAATAGAGAACAAATAGATGTTTCAAGAAATATAATAATTAAAAAAATAAACATTTAAAGTAATATAATATTTATAAACGATAAATATTTTACTGAGGAAATTGAGAAAAAGTAATGTTTTCTTTAAAATGATGGATATAAATAAATAAATCATTTGTAATTACCTTTTTTATCTTAAAAAATAATTCAATTCAGTGCTACAGTTAAGATTTACGTACATATTAGAAGATTTAAAAAAATTAACTTTAAAAATTCAATTTTTTACAGTAGTTCACTAATATATGTTTAAACTCATTTCAGAGAGAAAAACCATACTGCTCTATTAATTACTTAATATTTAATGATAAATAAGCATATTTTTGAAATATGATATTTTAAATTTTAATTTGTACAGACTCAATTCCCTCAGTCTCAATTTTGGAAACTATGCCTAATATTAACTTTCATGTCGTCTGTCTCAATCAAGTTATAAAAATACATGGCTTTTTTAAAGATTTTTTTCCATTAACAATGTATAGAAAAAGCGAGACTTTTTCTATAATTACTTTTAAATAGCGATTAAAAATTATTTCTATAAATATAATTTAAATTGAGGTACAAAACAGCCACTGTTTCATAAAGATTATTTTAATATATAAATAATTGTATTTGGTTAGCTTTTTTTTTTTTTTTTGTAAATTTTAAGAATTTTGGAATGAAGCAAGAGAGTGGAAAAATGTCATTCTTCATAAAATGAGTTTTAAAAAATTGCTGGAATTAGAGTTTTTAATGAAAGTACCCACGAATAACTCGAGAAATATTCCGAATATTGACAACGTCTTGTATCATTTGAAAGCTAATGGATTAGAGAATATTTTTCAGCAATAAAAAATATTCGATATTTTGAACAATTTTCGGTTTTTCAAGTTTGTATGTACACCTTAATTTTTAACTAAAATTATTTACAAATTAAAAGTATATAATATTAGTAATCTTAATATGTTTCATAATACAGAATTTAATTTCAAATGCAGAAAGTAATATCTGAATAAAATAAATGAATATTCATCGTAATTATCCAACTGATGAAGAATATCTTCAGAGTTTGCATTTGCTTTCATTTGTTACAACTAATTTTAAACTTTTCAATAATAAAGATAATTAGAAACTTTACTGAAGATCAAAAACTAATATTAGCATTAAATGAGAATGGCAATCTGACTATCAATAAATAAATCGTGTGCAATTGCTTCTTTTATCTCAAAAGAAATAATTCAATCCAATGTGAGTGTTATTTTTTTTAACTAAGCAACTTATTTCTAAATCTAAAATATTCAATATTACACTGAAGTGACAAAAGTCATGGGATGACTGTTAATATCGTGTAGGTCCTCCTTTTGCCGGGCGAAGTGCAACAACTCGACGTGTCATGGAGTCCACAAGTCGTTGGAAGTCCTCTGCAGGAATATTGAGCCATGCTGTCTGTATAGACGTCCATAATTGTGAAAGTGTGGATGGTGCAGGAGTTTGGGCACGAACGGACCTTTCGATGATGTTTCATAAATGCTCGATGGGATTCATATCGGGTGATCTAGGTGGCCAGATCATGCGCTGGAATTGTCCGGAATGTTCTTCAAACCGATCGCGAACAGTTCTGGCCCGGTGACATGGCGCATTGTCATCCATAAAAATCCCATCGTTGTGTGGGTACGTGAAGTCCATGAATGGCTGCAAGTGATCTGCGAGCAGCTGAATATAACCATTTCCAGTCAATGATCGGTTCAGTTGCACCAGAGGACCGAGTCCATGCCATGTAAAAACAGCCCACACCATTATGCAGCCTGCACCAGGATGAACAGTGCCTTGCTGACAGTTTGGGTCCATGGATTCTTGGGGTCTGCGCCACACTAGAACTCTACCATCAGCTCGTAACAACTAAAATCGTGACTCATCTGACCACGCCACGGTTTTCCCACTGGTCTAGGGACCAGTCGATATGCTCACGAGCCCAGGAGAGTCGCTGTAGGCGATGTTGTGCCGTCAGTAAAGGCACTCGAGTCGGTCTTCTGCTGTCATAGCCCAAGGAAGACAAATTTCGCCGCACAGTCCTATCGGACACGTCCCTCGTACGTCCCACATTGATTCCTGCAGTTATTTGACGAAGTGTTGCGTGTCTATTAACATTGACCATTCTACACAGACGTCGGTGGTCTCGGTCGTTAAGTGCAGGTGGTCGCCCACTGCGCTGTCCATGATGGGATGTGATGCCTGAAATTTCATACTCTCGGCACACTCTTGATACTGTGGATCTCGGAATGTTGAATTCACTAACGATATCCGCAATGGAATGACCCATGCGTCTAGATCCAACTAACATTCCACGTTCAAAGTCTGTTAATTCTCGTCGTGCCGCCATAAATCACGAAAAACCTGTTCACATGAATAACTTGAACACAAATGAAAGCTCTGGAAAACGAACTGCGCATTTATACTTTTTCGCTGCGATACTAATGCCATCTGTATATTTGCATATTGCTATCCCATGACTTTTGTCACTTCAGTGTAATATTCTAAATAATCAAACGATACACAATCTAATTTCACACGCAGATTGTAATGAAGAAAGTGGCATGAGTAGAAAACCAATGAATATTCGCCAGATTTATCCAATCGATAATGAATATCTTCAGAAGCATCATTAGCATAAATCAAAGGCAGTAATCTTGTTTATTAATAAAATATTTAATTAGATGCTTTTCAATTATCAAAAACAGTTGGCACATTTACTGAAGAGCAGAAAAAGTAGAAGATAAAGATTCAGGGAAAAGAATATATTTATACCGTATATACTAAGCAGAGAAACATCAACACCTGGAAACTTATTCCTGTGACAAGGGAATGTAGTTTTTTTTTAGAAAGAAGATGCTAATTCCCTTCTGCTGTCGATATTTGTATAATGAATTAAACGAAAAACGTGAGGCCGAATGAATATGCGATTGTTTTTCCATTCGCTGCAGGCCAAGAATTAAAGCAGGAGGAAGCGGTTGCTGAGATATGAAACGACATTTTTAAAAAAATCTGTAAAGTTCAGATTTTTAACTGTGTTAATGGAAACTTTAATTGAAGATAAAACTTTCTGAAATAAAACATTCTGGTTTATTGAGTTGAAATAAATAGCTGGATTCCCAAGGAAGTACATAGTGTTACGAACTCTCTTCTTCCGTCGAGGTTTTTTTTTTGATTTGATGATCGATGCAGAAATAAACAGTAGTAGCAAACAACGAAGACGTTTATTAACACAAAGGACATGAGTATACAGATAATAAATATATGCTGTCGACGCACACAACAATACTCTACAACTAGCGGTAGCCCAGAAGACGTAATTGATAGTAATAACAGCTACAGCACACAGAGCGATCAGACAGAATTCTGCAGGAGAGAGAATCTTCGTACCTTCACTATACGATGTCTCCAAACGGTTTAAATTTTATACTGTCTCCTCATTTTAGCTGTATTCAGCTGCCGACTCACTACTACATGACTGGCTACTTCTTACATAGGATTTGATGCTACTTCCACAATAAATACTAGGGCTTGGCATACAGCTCAGTTCAGCAATAGCTTGGGATCCAAAAAACGCTGGCACTTCGTTAGACTAATTCGCCGTTGCTTCTTTATCCTCTCGAAGACTCATTACATAATTCTAATTAGGATTCACTCCGAATTTATCTAATAGAGACTGCCGACCTTTTATAGTTCCCGGGAAGTGGACTGAGAAAGTTTGGGAACAATCGGGTGTATCTTAGACCCGATTAGATAAATCAATTAAATTCTCGAAGTTTCTTGCAATATCCCTTTTGTCGCCAAATTCGTCGCTAAATGGTCGCCAAGTTTGTTGCCAAACTCTGAGATCATTGAGGCAGTACTCGATCAACACTCAACATGGCGTTTCTTACGATGAAAATATTCGTGCTGGAAAACAACATTCCAGGTTTGTAACAATAGTAAGGTATTCAGGAGTTAGTGATGTGTAAAAGAAGTGATTGTGATTTAGTGCAGTTCAAAACTAGTTTGTAATATAATCAAGTCCCTTAATACAGAACAATGGATTAATGTTACTTTTATGTTGAATCTTTACGTTTAGATCTCCTTGAGTTCGGATAAAGTATTTTTTCCATCTATCTATGATAAAAATGTCAAAAACGCTTTGAGTTAGATGGGGGAAATTTGGTATATGGTCTTTACACCATTTCATTACAATATACACCATTTCAATAAATATTGAAGATATTTGTTCAGAGGAAGCCCAACTGTCTGGCTGTTCGGATAAAAGTTAACATGATATGTACAAAACGATGAGAGCTAGATAAATGAAATTTGGTACCTAGATTTAACATCTATATTGCAGATATCTGTCAAATTTTGAGCCAAATTCAACTAGGGCTTGAAAACCGGTCAGTTCGTAGTTTCAAGAAACATGCTAACACGATAATTGAAAAACTAGGTTAATGTATCAATGATATCTGTATGGGATTTTGTTACAACAAATGCAGTTTTGCGTCAAATTTTTGTTTTAATTGGTTGAGAAAAACTTTTCAATTTTATTATTTTTAAATGTTTTTAGCTAATTTTAACACATGCCTGGAATAATTAGCAAAACACTCACCAAGTATGACATGATAAGTTCAGTGAAAATGCTAAATTCAAGCCAAAAGTTAATACATAATTATTGCACGCCAGTACCTTGTGAGGCACTCTCTGTCCTGAAAAGTTTATGAGAGAGTATGCGAGAAAGTTTAGGGAAGAGCTGGTTTTCTTATTCGTGCACGAAGTATTGAGAAAGTATAGTAATCACAAAAAAATTTGAACTCGCTTCAAATGGCTCTATATATCGAAAAATACACTTCCGGCATTTTTTCTGTCTCTTTATGAACAGAATAATTCAAAAATACTGTAAATTTAAACGAATGGAATTTGATATTTAATCTAACGACTAAGTTTATCGACTTTTATCAATTTGAAAGAAATCTTTCAGAATCTGTCTGGCCGTTTAATCAAAAGTAGACTCAATAACTACAAAATTTAAAAATACTAATAAAATGTAGTAATAGTTTTAGCATTTTAAGTGCATATTTTTGTTAGATTTGAGCCAAAACAATCAAATAATTGGTAATTTGTTGGTTTGTATGCTTGCATGTCGCAAATGCAATAACTTATAGACGCAAGGATTTATATTCAATGTGTTTTTGCGTCTACGACCGAAGTTTAGTATCAAAATTTGGTTTTAATCGGTATTAAAAAAGCATCTAAAATACATATTTCATTGATCGATTTAGTAAAATTTCCAGTTCCACGACAATGATCTAGATTTCCATATTATTGTTCGATAATGCTGTGCATGCGTATGTGGTCTGTATCAACCTATATCGAACGTTTTAAGTGAGAGGCGAGGAGGAAGGATAAAATCTTTATTGAAGAACCCTCGAGAGAGTTTTAGGGAAATGGGTTCCATTGCTAAAAGACAGAACTGTTGATTGTTTAAAATTTAGGCGATACATGTGAAAGTGTTCCAGGACTAAGAATGTCACCCATTTTGATTTTTAGACTATGATTGATGTTTCTGAAAGATTAAGAATGTAAAAAAAAACATCCATAGATTGTGTTGTAACAAGAAAGTGGTAAGAATTAATGCATGAAATAACTACAACCTGAAAGGAAAAATTGTTATGAAGGGTACAACAGTGTTTCTTATTATTGATGTATTAAAGATTTTAGAATATAATTCTATATTCATTAACAGTTAAAACAGAAATATCAGATAATCGTTATCAGTAGTAATTAAGAAAACATCCATTATTATTAGTTTTCTTGTACATTAGGTTATTAAATAACATTATTTTTTAACTATTTTAAGCCTATTTTATAGAAGTAATTAGCATTTCTCAAACCAGTTATTATTTCCACATATTTTATTCGTTGATGCTAATTCTGATTTGTTTTTACTTTATGCTATTCCCTTAACAGTTTGTATCTTGAATTTAGAGCCATCTTATTGAACAGAATGTTTATTAAAAACGGAATAAAATGGAATGGGGGAGAGAATTTGCTGTAAATCCTGATTTTTTTCCCAAAACATCTGATTTTTGTGTTGTATATATCCTTTGAGAGTATAAGTTAAATAAACTCTTCAAATAAGGGTTTTGTAAAGAAATTGAATTAAGTCAGTGTTTCTCAACCTTATAGTATTCACGGCCCAATTTTCAATCATAATTTTCATCGCCCCCCCCCCTCCCTACCGCATACAATAAAATGTATAAATACTAATGTATTTTGAGTATTTTGGAGCTAAACCTACACTACAGAATTAATTTTAAACTTTACAAATTACCAAGAATACGGAAATTTATTGACATTTTGCAACACCGATCTTCAGCATTGAGGAAACAAGAATCCTGTGCCTTTTTATTGCTCTTGCGTCCCGCCATGTCGAGCATTCTCACGGTTTCGCGAGAAGTTTTGATTTGTCTGGAATTTGTCTGGTCAGCTTAAAAGTTAAGTTAGGAGTGTGCACAGATGTGAACAAACATTTTCTCAAAAAGTGAAGGAGAAAATTCTATGACGAAAATTTTAATTCCAGACAATCTCATTCGAGTCGATCCTTCTATCGCTATTGAATCTATTCTGAATGTGCATGTTATACATATTTTCGTGTAATTGCAATTAGCCGTATTAAATATTCACGGCAATAGATTTATGCAGAATCATGGATAAATTTTTAAGTGGACGTAAGCGAGCATTAGACGATAGACAAGCATCAACAAGTACACAGACGAGCGTGGTTCCGAAAATAAAATCAAGAAAATATTCTCAAGAATACTTAAATTTTGGATTCATTAGTACTTAAGTAAACGAAGAAGAAAGGCCCCTGTGTATCTGTTTACGCAAGCTTGCAGCGCCAACTCCCCCTGGGGTGGAGAAAAAAGAAACCCCTCAATTCAGACTCGGTTCTCGTGGGACCTGGACCCAGAGATAATTGCTCCTCTACTAAGCAGGAGACGAAATACTTTGACTTATTTATTGTTTCCTCCTATTAAGCGAGGTTGTGTTGCAATATTTTAATGCTTATGAAATTAATTAGCATATTGTTGAGTTTCATAATAAACTGTTTTAAAAAACTACAATCCACTACTCTTTAATTGAGCTACAGACAGTATCATTTGCTCAAAAATGCTTGCGGCAGACAGCATGAAACCTAATAAACTTAAACGACATTTGGAAACGCTTCATAGTGAGTAGGTAAACAAACCCAGACAATTCTTCGAATTAAAATTAAAATCACATGAAAACCAAAAATCGTTGTTTAAAAAAACTTTGTCTGTGAATGAAAAAGCTTTAATTGTCTCTTACAAAGTTTCATATAAAATAGCCAGATTTAAAAAGCCTCACACCATTGGTGAGGAGATTATTTTGAAAGCCACAATTGAGATTGTAGAAATTATGTTTTGCAAAACAATTGTAGTCTATACCTCTTTTAAATGATACTGTTGCCCGTCGAATTGCTGATATAGCTAAAGATATAGAGTGTCTGCTTTTGTCGAAATAACGTGAGAAATTGTTTTCAATACAACTCGATGAGGCAACAGATAGAAATAAAGATGCTCATTTCATTGCCTATATTAGATTTTTTGATGATTTGTCAGTAGTAGAAGAATTACTTTTCTGCAAACCAATAGAACTCAAAGCAACAGCACTCGCATTATTTGCTATCTTAAATGATTTTATGAGCGAGGCAAACATAGAATGGAAAAATTGCGTCGGAATATGCACCGATGGTGCTTGTTCTATGTGCGGAAGACTCCAAAGTATTCAAGCACTTGAGAAACAAAAATCGCCACAGTGCGTCTGGACACATTGCATGATCCACAGAGAAGCTTTGGTTTCCAAAGAAAGGAGTCCTGGTTTGAATATTGTGTTAACTACGATTGTAACCGTAGTAAATTATATAAAAATGAAACCTTTGAAATTAAGAATCTTTCCCGCACTTTATAAAGACATGGGTGCAGTACATTCAACGTTACTATTTTATTGCGAGGCAAGATGGTTATCACGAGGGAAATTTTTGCAACGTGTTTATGAATTAAGAGAAGAAATCGCCGTTTTCCTAGAAGAGGAAAAAAGACCGGAAGCTGAGAATTTTCGCAATAGTTTATTTGTGATGAAATTGAGCTACATGGTAGATATATTCGAGAAATTCAATAACATGAATCTTCAACTGCAAGGAGCAAATACACATATATTGGATACGAGTGATAAAGTTGATGCTTTTTTTAGAAAATTGGAATTGTGGAGCAGAAATTTAAAGCAAGAAAACTTAACAATGTTTGCAAATTTGGATGATTGTATTAAAACTTACAAGGATGAAGCACAACATGTAAAAATTGTTTTTGTAACCATTGAAAATCATTTACAAATGCTAGCAAAGAATTTTAAAAAAGTACTTTCTTGATGACGACGAATTGATATCAAGTTACAAGTGGGTGAGGGATCCATTAGAAAATACACCTGAAGGACTCGCAATTGAAGAAGAAGAAACCTTCATAGACTTCACGGCAGGCCGTGAAACCAAAAGACAATTCAGTAACAAATCACTCTTTGAATTTTTGGCAGGAGTGGATGATGAGTTTTCTTCACTAAAAACAAGGGCATTTCGCATACTACTACCATTTTCAACATCTTACCTTTGTGAAACTGGATTTTCTGCTGTGGCTTCTTTGAAGACAAAGTATAGATATCAGCTAAATACAGAAAAAGAACTGAGCGTGTCTATTTCTAATATTAAACCCTCCTTCAAAAAACTTTGCTCTACAAGACAGGCCCAAGGAAGTCACTAATAATTATTAAATTTGTTTTTAATTTAGTAAGTTGTTTTGATTTAATAAGTTAATTAATAAATATATGGAAATGTATTTTGTTTTGTATGTATGCGTGTTCTTTCCTTTCAGTCACTTAATAAAATTTTTTAAATAACATTTTCTCTTGGATATGCTCGCGCCCCCCCATTAGTGTGCTCACGCCCCCCTAGGGGGGCGCGCCCCACAGGTTGAGAATCACTGAATTAAGTTTTTATTTAATTTTCCAATGGATATAATGTAAACCACCAGATTCATTAAAGTTGGTTGCTAAAATGGAAGAAAAAAAATGTTTAATTAAAGGATCAATTAATTCTCTAAATGGAAATTTTTGTTGAGACATACTTGGACTGAAACGAAACCAAAGTAATCAAGAAATTCTTTTGAATCCCAATTATCTCTGATTTTATTCTTTTTTTCTCCATCTGTTATCGTAATTTAAAGAATTAGTTGGAATAAAGAAAGTTAAGTTATTAATCTAATATTGAACTTCTTTTTGAACAAAATTTTCAATGTTTAAATACAAATTTACCCTTCCTTTAATTTCTTCGCGTTTTGATTCTTAATTTGATGATAAATAATTGGAATGCCTGATAAAAGAATAGAAGACTAAACGATAAGATCAAGAGAAAAATAATTTGAGTCGCAGCTGATATCCATTCATTCAGTGATAATGAGATAGCGAACAAAGCGGTCTTATTATGGCACCAGCGAATTCATTATTTTATCAAATTGAGTTTGGAGGCTTTGATGACATCGGGAGATGCAAATCCCATTATTTTTGTGGAAATACTTGGAAATGAAACTTCCTATATTTTTAATTTGCCATATCACCAATTGTCTTGTGAAACACCTGCTGATACTACAAAGATGAATCTCTGCCATTAGAAAAATTAATCTGGGAAATAAAGTTGTCTTCTTAGTTGTTAGAAAAGGATCTTTAGAAATTTAATATCTGGACATTCATAGGATTTTAATATCTTTTTTCAGAAGACAGGATGTGAATTATGTGGAAAACTGAATTATATAACGAATATACTAAATTCATTTATTTGAAATGAGCTAAATTTAAAAATATGTAGTAATTTTAGTGTTCAGTGATTTAAAATCTGTGTTAATGAGAAGGAGTATAATATTATATCTAAATAATGTATGAATTACAGTGCATATTTAATTATATTTAACTTAACATGCTACTTAAACATTATTGCCACTTATATTAATGCTCTGATTCCTATACATCCATTCCAATACGTTCAATGCTTACGGATTAGTTTAATGCAGAAATTCCTGACAAAGTTTTCTATGATTATTTGACATATGTATATATATGTTTTCAAGGTAAAAACGATTCATGAATTCTATGGGAAGATACTGGGGATGTTTGAGGACTTTCAATAGAAATGTTCTATGTTGAATGTGGATCTTCTGGAATACATGTAGTCTATTGTCTCACAGTAGCGCTCTGTTTAGGTTTCATCAATGAATTGCAGTGTAACTGAGCATTCACTCATTCTCTGTTTGCCAAACAATTGATAAGTAGATTTTTTTCTTAGTAGTAAAAAACAAAACAGAGATACCACTTCTGTAATGAATATGGCATTGTATTAATGTCTAGTCCTCGGGTACCATAATGCCGCTACTTCCTACTTTATGAGTAAATTTATAAATTGACAGCAATAAAATAGAAGTCTGATAATATCACAATTAAAGTCGAATGCAACTTATGAATTTAATACATTCTAATATTAAACAGTATGTTATTATTAACGTTAGAATGTTAGCAAGTAAATTAATAACTACAAAGAATATTCTTAATTATTACTAAAATTGTTGGGTGTGCCGGCCACTGAAATAATTGTACAGTTGCCGTAATAACCTTTTCTAGATATTTTCAAATATACTAGATATGCTTATGATATCTGCTGCAGAGAGTGGAATTCAAGTTACGAGATCTTCTTTTGCCTCCTATAGCCATCGCAAAAATGATTAAATTAATAAAAACGTGATGAAATGCGACTTCAAAATAATATGTCCCATAGTTGATGATCCTATGCACATGGAGGTTAAGCAACGGGCCCCGTTTATCCAGTTCACCTTCTTTGGTATGTAACATCTGGATGATCACTCACCTCTAGGGAAAAGAAAAAACATGCGTGAATCATATGCCTCACTGCTGTATTGCCAGCATACTTTTTAACATTTCTTGATTAAACGTGTTTCAGAAGAAAAAGATACTGTTACGAGCCCATATTTTTGCTTCCCCGAACAAATAATGTCTTCGTAAGAAAAACTGATTTACAGTCATCTGTATTGGACGGTGCCCGGATGTCTCAACAGAGATTTCAGAACTTGGCGATAAATTTGGGGATCATTTGGCGACTTTGATGGCACAATAGATAATATCAGAGACATCGAGAATTTTCTCGATATATCCATTAGGAATCAGATCCAGATATGCCCTGATTTGCCCAGAAGATTATAGTCCCGGCTTCAGGGAATATAAAAGGTCGGCACTTTCAAGCTGTGTTGACAATCGTTGACCTGAGAGATTTTGAATTGGTTGTAGAGTAGATAGAAATTGAAGTAGTGAGTCGACGACGAAAACGAGATGGATCAGTGGAAGTTTCAGTAGCCTGGAAAGACAGTAGAGCAAAGCTGTGAGAAACCCCTCTTCTTCTGAATCCTGCATGACCTCTTTGTATGCTGTAGACGTTGTCACTAACGGATTTATGCCGGTGGACTACTGCCTGTCTGCTGTAAAATGTTGCTGTGCTGTCTTGTGGATTCGTCTCGGCTGTATATAGATGTCGTCTGTAAATATTTCTTTGTGCTGTCCTGTCTTCGTTTAAATAAACGTCTTCGTTGTTTTTCTGCTAAAGGACTGTTCATTGTGTTTATCTCACACCATACACCCCACTATACACAGAAACGAACCCAACGGATCCGAAATCCGTAACAATACTTAGCTCTTTTCTACCAAGTACGGCCCCAAGTGAAAATCTCTAAAGATACCTGTTCTCATGTTGAACCTAAAAATCTGTGCATTCGTATGGTGATAAATTATTACTAACATATGTGCATTATGTACCCTAACAATGTTTACTGTTTTCAGAGGTAGTGCTTTTTGTGATTTTAATTATTTCAACATGGTTTGAGACAGTATGTTGCATTGTAATTTTTTCTGTTTCTCCTGACGTTTGCTGACAGGTCTCTAAGATTATCTATCCAGTATTAGAACATCCTCTATAGTTACTTCTGATCTTTTTAATCAGCAATAATATTTTCAAATAAAAACCATGAAGATGTGACTGTTAAAAAACGTTTGGAACATCGAATTTTTAGAAAAAAAGTAGATAAATTTTTCATCAAATAGTCTGTCTGCGTACATAGACTTTTGATGGTTTCACGTAGTGTAGCTAGGGATCGAACTTCTTTCTGTGGCTTGGTAGTAACAAAAAGTCATATCTAAAACCTTCTTAAGTTAATGGTAAATGATCGTTATAAGAAAAAAGCAGCAGAAGTCAAAAGTTTAGGGATCTTTTGGATTTTATTGGCACAAGGGACATAAAATCCAAATTGACTATGCTACGCCAAGGTTTCAAAAGTTTTTCTCACATTTTTATTCTAATTTTTCTTGTGTTGGATTATTTTGCTGCTGCTTTGGTTTACAAATCTTCTTGTTAGGGGAAGTAAAAAAAATAGCTGAAATTACATAATATTATCTATGCTATTCAGAGTCTATCCCCTTTCTTTTCTTTCTAAGGATAAAATCGAAAATTACCAACTAAAGAAAATTACTGTTAGGCAACATATAAGATTTTCTGCACTATGAAACTAAATCTAAAATTAAGAAGTTATTTTTTCGCCGATTTCTATCATTTTATTTTATGAATAATTTTATTTCTATCTAAGATGATCAACATAAAATACATATTTAATATCTTTACTGATTAGAGAGCAGATAGACATTTAAAGAAATTAAATAATTATAAACGATTAATTTTCCCCTTGAAATTGAAAGTAAATTATATTTTTATTAGTTGAGAATGGCAATATTGATATCAATAAATAAATCATTTGCAACTACAATATTTTAATCTAAAAAGAAACATTTCAAGAAAGTTTTGCAGTTATTTTTTAACTCACAAAATATTCAGTATTAATATTCTCAATAAGCCAAGCAATGCATAATTTAATTTTAATTGCAGATTGCAAAGAAGAAAGTAGTATTTGAAGACAACTTATATATTCGCCAGATTTATCCGATTGATGAAGAATGTCTTCAGAAGCATCATTAGCATAAAACAAAGGCAGTCATCTTCTTTGTTAATAAAGTATTTAATTAGATGCTTTTCAATTATCAAAAACAGCACATTTTGTGAAGAACGGAAAAAGTAGAAGATTCAGGGAAAGGAATATATTTCTATCGTGTATGTTAAGCAGAGAAACATCCGCACCTGGAAATTTATTCCTCAGATAAGAAATTGTAGTTTCTTTTTAGAAAGTCGATGCTAATTCCCTTCTGCGGTCGATATTTGTATAATGAATAAACGACAAACGTGAGGCCGAATGAATATGCGATTGTTTTTCCATTCGCTGCCGGCTAAGAATTAATGCAGAAAAAAGCGGTCGCTGAGATAGAAAACGATTTTTTTTTTAAATCTGTGAAGTTCAGATTTTTAGTTGTGATAACAGAAACTTTAGTCGAAGTTAAAAGTTTCTGAAAGAAAACACTCTGATTTATTGAGGTGAAATAAATAGCTGGATTGCCCAGAAATAACAGAGGGATTGTAATTAAACTTCTTCTATAAACAACGTCCTACGAAACAGACGGGCGAATGGATTGCAACGAAATTTGGCATATAGACTATACACGAGTTAGACGCAAGGAATTTCGAAAAAAAATTTATAATCCTAAAATTTCCTCCAGAGGGTGCATTTTTCGTAAAAACCTTTAATTTAACACAATAAATGACCGAAACGGAATACATAAACAATATTATCATTTATTGGCTAGGTTCTGATCAATGTAATCGAACCGCATTAAGTAAAGCTAAGGAAAAATGAATAGCATGTTTGAATACTGTTTAAGGCGAAAACAGTTCAGTATGCAGAAACACGAACAGATTACGACGAAATTGCAAAAGAGAAGCAATTGTTAATTGTGTACAGGACGATGCTGGGAAATGTACTGTATGTAACCACCCTCATTCACCCTCAAAATTTCAAGTTGGTGGACAGTATTTTCAACAGCAGATCGTAACTCATAAGTTGAGATGCTTCGCATATGAAGCATTATGAAGTTCTTTAAGTCATTCAACGTAGTAACGTCTGCTTGATACATCAGGCATTTTAAATGACCCCATAACCAGAAATCGGGCCAACATAAAACATGAGTTTCATACGCTAACTTGTTTTGTATAAAGCTTCTTCTTCTCGGAATTTCTTTCAAATGCGAATTTTGATATTTCTTTTCTAGAACTGACAGGTCCTTCCAGTTTTACATTTTATTACTGTTAGTTCTTGTTCTGGATTATTAACATTGTTTCTGTATTCCATTTTTGTCGTTTATTGTGTTAAATGTATTATTTTTTCTGAAAAGGCATCTTCTAGTATAGTATAAATATTGGAACTAATTTTTTTTTTGAAATTCCTTGAGCTCATCTCGTGTATTGAATATATTCCAAATTTCGTTGTACTCTGTTCACCCGTTTATGTTGCAGGATGTTGTTTGCAGAGGAAGTTGAATTATGACCACCTTCTGCAAGATATCCAGGAGCTAGTGCGGTGTAAAAGAAGTGACTATTGTGATTTAGTGCAGTTCAAAAACAGTTTGTAATCTTAACATATGCCATTAACAAAGAACTAATGGACAGTTTTTTACTTTTTTGATGAATCTTTAAGTATGAGACCTCAGTGTTATTACTTTTTGTCTGAGTTCGAAGAAAGTATTTTTGGAAAACAAAACTACAAGACCCAGATGGACGCTACAGATTTTTTACTCTACAGTGATTGTTTAATTGCTGAAACATGTCTCACAGATATTCTCAATGTAATTATCAATATTTTCGTTTTAGTTAGTATTGTCATTTCCCTGTAAGTTTAACAAATAGTCAGCATTTGTTTAAGTATTATTGTTCCCTCCATCTAATTATTACTTCACCAAAAATTGAATCCAGTCGTGTAGGATTTGACACCAATGGGATTCTCTCTCGAGATATCTGTATGGTTTGTTGTCAACTTCTTTCTTTAAATTTTTCTACCTTTTTTTTATTCCTTTCCTTCCATTCTGCGCCCATACAACTGGTTAGATAACATAGTTTTATAGGCAATGGGGGCACAGGATGGTGTTATGTTATGCCTGTAACAAAGATGTCAAAACTTCTTTTAGCTGGAAGGGTTGGAATTTGTTTATGGCCTTTACACCAAATTTGATTTTCTGTTGAAATTTGTTTAGAGGAAGCTAATTTGTCCGGCTGTTTGAATCAAAGTTAACATGATAATTATAAAACGAAGATAGCAGATAGATAAAATTCGGTTCCAGATTCAACATCTATAGTGTTAATCAATATATTCAACTATGAGCTGACCACCTGGCACCCTATTCTTTCAGAAGCATGCTAACACAATAATCCCAAAACTTTTCGATTATATCATCTTTTATATAAAGTTTTGCAGGTAATACGACATTTGTTTTTATATGGCAAGTGCAATTTTGTGTTAAATTTTATTTGAATTAGCTGAGATAAACGTATCAATTTCACTACCTTTAAACATTGAATTGTTTGTTTTATTTAAAGTTGATTAAAAGTTTTTTTATTTAAAGCTTTTTTCGATTTTTTGATAATATTAGCGCATGCCAGGAATAATCAACAAAACACTCACCAAATAGGTTCAGTAAAATTTCAGTAATGAGTATAATAGTTTAGTAAAAGTTCCAAATTCAAGCCATAATTATTGCACGCCATTCTCATGCAAGACACTCTCTGTCACGGAAAGTTTATGAGAGAGTATGTTAGAAGGTTTAGAGGAGAGCACTTCGGCATATTTTCTTCTTCGTATGCAAAGTATTGCAAAAGTATTGTAATCGTTAAAATATTCAAACTCGAAATTTCGATACATTTTCACGATTCAGACTTCTCTATGTATCAAAAAATATATTTTTTGAGATTATTTATGTATTTCTATGAACAGAAAATTCAAAACTGCTTTATGTCAGACGAATGAAATTTGATATATACCTCGAGTATATGTGGTTTCTTGAAGAGTGAGACATAAAAAATGAATTTGGCACCAAAGATCACACTGCTCCAAGACGACTGGTAAGAATTAATATACAAAGAAACAATATCTTGCATAAAAAATACAACGTGTTTTCAAATGAAAAGATACGAAACACCGTAACAACGCAATCGTTAACATATTTGCCTATGCTGTTATTGGAGAACATAGCGAGACATCTAAGGATGCGTTTGGAGTCTCTAGCATAGATCGGGTCATGCACAGGACAGAGCAGAGTTTTTTTATAAAGAGACTCGTTCTACTAACGTGATAAGTCCTCTACTTGCTGAATTAATTGAGCTTAGAAGATCCATTAACTCCGATATATCTGCGAGATAACTACACTGGTATATAAAGAATAAAAGACCAGGCGTGACCAGAGTGTTGTTCAATTTCATGATATCAGCATGTTTCTACACAAGTTCGAATGGGAGAAGATCGTCTATCCTACAGCCAGCACATATCGCTCTGCTATTCTCATGTTTTTGGTTCCCCGAAAAAACATCTGAAATAAAATCACTTAAATTCGGACGATAACTCAAGGACACTGGGAAGGATTGGGTCTCCTAACAGCCACAGGAATCCAGGAAACAAGGACAAGTCTATGGTGTATAATTTGAATAAAGTCTTTAACTGATTCATATGCAATGCTGAAAGATATTGAAAGATGATTAAAGATTAAAATGTCTTTAGATAAATACACTTTTTTAACATAATAGCAGTATCTCCAAATTCAAGGTAATTTTGCAAATTGAAAAAAAAAATGAATTCGTACATTGTGTCATTCAAAAATTGAAAATTCTTGCCATATGTTAAATATCTCACATAGTGATGAAGGAGGCAACACGGCAAAACCGGATTTGCATCACCATCCAGGAAATAATAAATACATAATGTTTTTATTTTCGGATAGTTGTGAGATACATATTTGTACTTAAATAATAAGTTTAATTTACAAACAGGAATTTTTGGAAGTAAAACAAGCCGAAATCACCTAGGAAAACATGTGTAGGGACACTGTTAGGAAAAAGTAGACAGCATGATATTCTGTAGTATTAGCGTAAAGATTTGGCCTCTGCTATTCAAAGTTCCGATTGCGTTTGGAGAATATGCAACACCTAATGAAGAGACGAAATTTTTCACAAAACTTTAATTGCCATTGCAAATGAATTAGAAATGGGGAGTATTTTTTTAATGTTTCGCCAATCTATACACTGCTGATATAAAACGTACAGGTGTAGTAAGGGTTATCGAGAAGTTAGACAAGTGCCCATTTTGTCTAAATGCAAAATATCACCAAATGAAGTTTTTTAATTTTTTAATGGCTTACTAATCCTACGTCTTCATATGTATCCTAGCTCATTCAGTTGACCTTTTCACATTTTTTAAGATTATTTCATAGGTAATGATATGAGATAATTAAGGTTTGCATGCATTAAGTTAATTACACTTTTTGGACCAAAATCAGTATTATCAAATTTTCTCTCATGATGTCAAAGTGAAAAAATTTGTATAGAATTTTGGCCTTTTGTTCAACTGCAAAATATCGCCAAGTAAGGATAATAGCTTACAATTCTACATTTACATATGAATCCCCTATCTCATTCAGAAGATGTTACCGTTCATACATGTTTATGCAATTCTGGTTTCTTTCTAATTCATACTGCTCTCTTAATAACTTGTACCCTAAATTTAGAATTCTCTTGTTGAACAGATAGCATAAAGAAAAAATAGATTGGAATAGAAGAAAAAATAGAATTAAAGATAGAAGAGAATTTGCAATAGAACATGAATTAACGTTTCTCAAAACTTCTGATTTTTTGGTTATATGTCTCCTTTGAGATTATAAATTTAATAAATTCTTCAAATAAGAGTTTTGTAAAGTAATTGAATTAAGTTTTTATTCAACGTCCCAATGGAAATAATGTAAACCACTAGAGTCATTAATGTTTGCTGATTAAAATAAAAGAAAAAAATTGTTTAATTAAAGATCACTTAGTTCAATAATAGAAAATTTTCTTCAAACATATTTTAACTGAAACGAAATCAAAGTAATCAAGAAATTCTTTTGAATCACAATTATTTCCCATTTTATTCTTTTGTTCACTAACTTTTATCTTGAATGAAAGAATTAGTTGGAATAAAGAAAGTTAAGTTATTAATCTAATATTGAACTTCCGTTTCGAACAAACTTTTTATCGCTTAAAAACAAATTTTCCGCCTTCCTTTAATTCCTTAGTGTTTTGGTTCTTAATTTCGTAATGAATAATTGGAATGCTTGATAAAAGATTGGAAGACCAAACGATAAGACCAAGAGAAAGAAAATTTGAGTCGCAGCCGATATTCATTCATTCAGTGATAATGAGATAGGGAACAAAGCGTTATGCCACCAGCGAATTCATTATTTTATCAAATTGAGTTCCGAGGCTTTGATGACATCGGGAGATGCAAATTCCATTATTTTTGTGGAAATACTTGGAAATGAAACTTTCTATAGTTTAAAATTTGCCGCATTACCAATTGTCTGTTGAAACACCTGCTGATATTAAAAAGATAAATCTCTGCCATTAGAAAAATTTATCTGGAAAAATAAAGTTATCTTCTTGGTTATTAGATGAGGGTCTTATTAAAATATTCAATTTCAGGACCTTCGTATGATCTTAATGCCATTTATGAAAGCAAGGATGAAAAATGTATGAATTAAAGAATAAGATAAATTAATTAATTTGATATTAGCTAAATTTATTCAATTAATTTGATATTAGCTAAATTTATTTAGTTTTCAGCTATTTAAAATATGTTAATTAGATGGATTATACTATTATATTTAAATAATACATTTATAGCAGCACTATTTATTTACATTTAACGTGATAAATATGATTACTATTGATAATATTATGCTCTGATTCTTATGCATCCATTCAAATACATTCAGTTGTTAGGAATGAAGTCAATGAAAATATACATGAATTCTTGACAGATATTTCACGGTATCAGGAAATGAAGAAAATACTCACTCACACAATTACTTGCACATCTTTTTACAAGCGCGATCATTCACAGATCTCATTGTTAAAACACAAGGTAAGAACAACCTTGCCCGACCCCGGACTCGAACAAGAGACGCCCAGATCACGAGTATGACACGCTATCCCTATGCCAGAAAACCGGCTGGTAATTGTGTATTAACCACATACCAGATTTTAATTGCCAGATATTGTACTCCAGATTTGGCAAGAATTTTCGATTTATCGTATAGATATATTTTTGAAACTGTTGGTCAAAAATAGTAGCTAAAGATCGCATGATATTAAGTCATTTCGTGACTATTGTTTCGCAATAGCATGCGGTTGTTAGGCATTTTAAGAAAGTTTTACGGATATCCTTACAACTGTGTATCCGAAATTCAGCATCAGTTCCTTTTAGCAATAAAAATGCATAATAGTTGGTACACTGTGTCTTGCCTAACACAATAAGTTGTCTTACCTGACACAAATTAGTTGGACTCATGTTTATGACAGCTGATCCTTTAATTAAGGACCTATCGATATCTACTGAGCTATTTGATGATGAATCTCAGAGTTCACCTCGTATTCATCAATTAAAAGATAATAGCATGGGGTTATTAGACCAATTGTGATAGCAATTATAATACCAATTGTAATAGCCTACTGTCATACCCATATAGCCTATTGTAATATACCATGTACACTGATGGAAAAAAAATCCCAACACCAAGAAAAAATTATTGTACAGTAATGAAATTTTAGGAATACATTTGTCTAGGTAACATATTTAATCGATTAAAGTTTCAAGATCACAGGTTGAGCCATTGGCGAGAAGAGCCCTTTCAAATGTAACATGTTGGTACATTAGTAACCGGTGTAACCGCCAGAATTTCGAATGCAAGCATGCAAACGTGCATGCATTGTGTCGTACAGGTGTCGGATATCAGTTTGTGGGATGGAGTTCCACGCCTGTTGCACTTGGGCGGTCAATGTAGGGACGGTTAATGCTGGTTGGGGATGACGCTGAAGTTGTCTTCCAATGATGTCCCATACGTGCTCGATTGGAGAAAGATCTGGTGATCTAGGAGGCCAAGACAACATGTTGACACTATGTAGAGCATGTTGGGTTACAACAGCGGTATGAGGGCGAGCGTTATCCTGTTGGAAAACACCCCCTTGAATGCTGTTCATGAATGGCAGCACAACAGGTTGTATCACTAGACTGACGTACAAATTTGCAGTCAGGG
>JAPMOQ010008021.1:438737-466339 GCA_026543055.1 Argiope trifasciata | reverse complement strand
TATTGTAATATCCTATTTATATCCTTGAAATAGCCTATTGTAATACCAATTGTAATAGTATGTGGTTATTAGACATTTTGAGAAAGCCTTACGAATATTCTTCTCATTGTGTATCCGGAATTCAACATCAGTTCATCCTACCAAGAAAAATGCATAATAGTTGGTATACTGTATCTTGACTAACACAATAAGTTGTCTCACTTGACACAAACTATTTGGCCTCATGTTTATGACAGCTCATCCTTTAATTAAGGACTTATCGATATCTACTGAGCTATTTGATGATGAATCTCAGAGGTCTCTTTGTGTTCATCAAGGGAAAGGGGAATCGATCATCCTTTCCTCGTTCCCTATTCGTTCCATGGTGCTCATTAATTTCCGAAACCTATTTTTTTCCTTTTCGTAAATATTTATGTTTTATTAAAAAAATCTGCGCCTAAGTAAAATTATATGTTGAAATAAAATTTGTGGTACTGAATATTTTATACTAAATTAATTTGATCTATATTATATTATTCTTTTATTGATCTATACTATACTATTAACTTCCTATAAACAGAAAAATATATATTCGTGTTTTGATTTCCATAATTGAATTTAATTGTTTTTTCCGGTCACCTTAAATTTTTGATCGAGTAGGCAAACATGCTTTACTTTCATAAACATAATTTTTTAAAGTTTTGTTAAAAATAATTTTATTAATAACATTTTTGCCAATATTTTCATAATTTTGCACGTATAGTAAATAAATTATTTATGTAGCTAAAATATTCTATACAATATTTCGGTATTGTGGTGATTAGCGCGTTAAAAATACTAGTTCATCATAAATTTTAATAATGGTATTTGAGGTCATGAGGTAAAATTGAAAATATAGATTAAAAGCTTGAAATCTTATAAGATCAAATATCAAGTTATTTTTATTAATCACTCAATCATTGTTTAAGAATGATTTATGTTTAGTTTAGTTAACATCCCATTATAAAGCAACACAAGGGCTATTTCGGACCTCGTAATTTTGAACCACAGTCAGACGACGAGTACGACACCTGAGCTGGCACCCCCCACTCCACATCAGTCGGAGGACACTTGATCTGACGAATTTAACGAGCATCGGACCTCTTACACGATGGTTCTTCGGTGATATCGTGTCTCGAACCTAAAAAACAACGGCTCACAAGCTGAGACTTTACCACCACGCCATCGTGGTCCCCGAATGATTTATGAAATCAGAATTTAGAAAATAAATGCATTTATATCACGTAATTATTCAAAATTTTTGGAATCATCTGAAATATACTCTCTTGCAATCTGGATAATGAGAGTGACTTTAGCAAAAACAATCAGTTTTAGAGATCGTAAAAGATTAGATGTTACGAATGTTTAGTTATATTAACGTCCCGTTGTAAAGCAACACTAGGGCTATTTTGGGACGGACCTCGTAATTTTGAACCATGGTCAGATGACGAGGACGACACCTGAACTAGCACCCACTTCTCCATACCACACTGGTGGGTGGACTTTTGGCCTGACAGATTTAACGAGCAAAAGGCACCCTCACACGACGGCTCTTCAGTAGAATTGAGTCTCGAACCTGAAAACCTCCGATTCCGAAGCCGAAACCTTATCAACAGGACACCGCGGCCTAGATGTTACGAAAGTAATAAGATATCCCGAAAGTGTTGATAAAAACTGAAAAAATATTGATGATGATGTCGTGTCTGTGTTTCCATGGAAAGGGGGTGCAGTAGCTTCTGAGGGTAAAGACCTTTGAGCACCCAGAGGGCAGAAGTCTGACTTCTAGCTCAAATGAAGATGAAACACACATTCGCTTGCACAACCCCTTTTTATAGGGGAGCACATTCATACGTCTCACAGATAAAACACAAAACAACCATGCTCGAACCTGGGACGCCCAGATCACTAGGAAAAACGTATTGAAACTTTTATGTAAACTAATATCTGCATACTTACGTTTTATCCTTCATCAAAACTGCTCTGTTAGGGTCGGAATTTAGAAAGTAAATGCCATTTTTATTATCTAATTATTGTTCAAAAATATTAGGATCTTCTGAAAAAAGCCCTCTTACAATCTTAAAAAAAACAGTTTTAGAGATCATAAAAGAATTATAATAAAATATTACGAAAGAGCTCAAATAAAATGCAAGAAAATTCGCTACATTTATGAAACGTATATCAGCGCACTTTCTTTTTTATTTTTGTTAAATCAGAGTTCATGTAAAGTCAAGAAATAATTTAAGTGAAACAAGAAATTAGGAGTTATAATTCAAAGATTTGGCATTCGCTACTTGCTTTCCCCATATCACTAAAGTTTGGGTTCGTATTCATATTCTGAAGCTATTTTTAACTTCCTTATTTATCTAAAACTTTATTTACACGTATCATACCTCTGTCAGCGATATTGGTACTTTCAGGCGTCAAAAATTGAGGCGAAGTTTATATAACCTGTTTTAAAGAATTTCCAGAGGAATGTTCGACAGGAATTGGAGTTCGAAAGATTTCAAACTTCTCTTTTGAGAACAATTCTGAAAAGTAAACGAATCCTTTATTTGTTCAAATCTGATTCGAACGTCGTAGCATTGATGTTACTCGAAGAATATATTTTGATAAAAAAAAAAGTAGAATTTGATCGTATAAGTCAGATTTGTTTCGGTTTCAACGAAGTGGATCAATTCTAGTTTTAGAAATGAGTTTCAGACATTATTGAAATTATAGGATGTGAAGTAGAAAGATTTAGATTCACATTCGTCTGAAAGATAAATCTATTATTTTTCTTTTGCATTATGAATAGTAGCTTTCATAGAAAGAGTATAAGAATCTTCTTATTTGCTCAAACACTTTAACCTAGTTCTTCTTTATTCTTTCATTTATCTTTTATAATCATGTGAGAACACGACTGTAAAGATGAGTTCAGACGAGGTTTATTACTGCCCTTAATAGAAGATCACGCCTACTTCCGTAAAATCACGTGACCATAACAGGACAATGGCAAATGATTGTCCCGTCGCGACAAACGTTGTCCACATTGTCTCAAGTGTTCACTCGAGGACAATGCCGCTACTTCAGCAGAGATGCAATGTTTGCGGACAATAATAAGCCTCATCTGAACCCACATTGAGATTCCCGCTCCTCGACTCTCAACGAAGATGGTTTCAAACCGGTCAGGACAAAGGTCACGTGCTGTCCGAGGGGATGAGACGCTTCTGAAAAGGGACCAAGAAATAACGACGAAAGCAGAGGTAAGGTTGGTTGCACACACAGCGCTTTTTTCTGTTCGCTTGTTTCACCGATGCCGACATAACAACAGTAGTGTATTGAATTATACTAGAATTTGCACACTAGGCGGACAAATAAAGATTCGATCAATCCTCCTTTTATCGGAAACTCGCTGTCACATGTTCGGATAATCAGATGCAAGATCCCAAATCCTTTTTCCCATTAATTGAATAAATCGAAATAAGTCAATTTTTCCGCTTTTACTCTTCATTCGACAACAAGATAATAATGATAGAATTTGTACTCTATTCATTTCAAATTACCCTTAAGCAGTACTTAGTTTAAATAACACGGTTAAAAAAATTTATTTGTTGATGAAATTATGCTGACTCTTACGACGGAGTCGGAATTGAAACGCTGTGTTTGTAAGCATTTGATTTTTGGGAGTGGTCTCTGCAAAATACTGCAACGAGCCTAAGGACGAAAGACGCAGTAGGAAGGTCGTGACGTTGGCCTGGAACGGACTTGATATATTCGAATGTTTTTTATATATATTCTGTAAATATAGAACTAATACAATAATGAAGAATATGATTTTTTCTTATACTCATTTGCATACAAAGTACTCTATGGGAATAAACGATTAACGAGATCAGAGTGGATTTAGAAATTGCCACTTAAGATAAATGGATTAAATGCGGCACCAGCCATCTTGAAAGTGACGCTAAGAATACACGCTACACGTTGTAGAAGAGATGAACTTTACTACGACGTTGTTTTGGTTTGTGATTTTTAAAATCTTAAAATACATAAGCAAAAAATCGATGATTTACCCTTTTTGAAGCATTAGTTTTTTACTTTCAAGGTTATTGGAAAATAATAATGGAGGTTGTTATATTTGTTGACTTATCTCTAATAGAAAGTTACAACTCGGCTCGAATATTTGCTATGTGTAATTGACATGTAATTTACAGTTAAAAAAAATTAAGGTCCTTAGGGGGCTGGGGGGGTAGGTGACATACTGGGTATGTCACCGCGCATCTAGAACATGTTTTGGAGCGAATTCACAAATATGCACCTATACAATATTACGATTCAAAACACATTTTAAAACATTTTAAATATAAAATAAATTGAGGTTATACATACATATAATAATTTTTTCTGATTTTGCCCAAGATCCATGTTTTTTAAATTATTTTTACTATTTAAATATGGATTTTTCTTTTATATATATACATAAAAGTAAATATATATGAATGAGAAATTATGACAGGATATATATAATTTTATTGAAATTAATATTTGTAGAATATATAGAGAAAAATAGAATAAATATTATTATAAAGATATACAGAAAAAATGCAAAGTAATATACATTAAAAATATACAGAAAAAAATGCAAAGTAATATACATTAAAAAATATACACAATTTTTTACGGAACCAATTTTTTTTATAAATTTACTCTATTAGCATGTATATATATTGAAATATAGAGATGCATTGAATTATAAAGAAATATATATACAATAAATAATAATAGATGTAATAAATATATTTATTTCTTCTTTTTTATATCAGAAATTGCTTAATATTATAATATTATTAGCACACAATATATATTTTATATAGATATAGATAAATATATACAATGAATCTTAATGTATATAATATAATATTTAGTAATAATGTATATAATTATATCTTGGATCTTTGCGCAAATAAACAAATACGGTCTTGCCCATGCAATACCCTAGACGCGCGGTGACATACCCAGTATGTCACCTAATTCAACTCGTAATTAGAAGGTATTTTTATGAAATGAAAGCAGTTTTAGGGATTCATGACGCTTTTTAACATGAATGATGCAAAAAAATGAGCTTTTTGAATTCGAAAATAAAGTTTATCGGAGTAAAATGAAGATAAATTACATCATATGAAAACATGCTTCCATCTTGAATTTTTTGTAGGGAAACAGAATACTTTCTAAGACTCGTACTGCCGTCTATTGGCAAGATAAAGACTTAAAAAACGTTAGAAATTTTATGTAGTTATTTCAACGCGATTTTCTAGTTTTAAAAAAATTGTAAAAAGGTGACATATGGCGTATGTCACCGCCCCTGAAAGGGTTAAAGTGATTAATAACTTAGATTAATTAAGGCGCGCAATGACTTAAAATGTGAATGTTCTCTTATGATAGCTTGAAATTTGAGAGGCAGCGTTTTGCGTCAAGTTGCGCCGGCGTCCTGGCTTAGGGGTAGCGTATCTTCCTAGTGTTCTGAGGTCCCAGGTTCGGGCATGGTTGTCCTTTTTCCTGTCCTATCTGTGAGTAGTGTGAATGTGTGTGTAAAAAGGGGTTGTGCAAATGAATGCGAAGTATGAAGTAGCTAAGGCATACTCTTGACCTTAGTTGGCACTACTGAAAAGGAACGGTAGTTTAGGCTTAAAATCGCAAACAGCGATCAGCGGGCTTATCAATGACAAGTGCCATTGGAAACAACAACAACGTCAAGTTGCTTGTTTCATTGTTATCTGACCTCATTTTGGTCCATATAACTAATTTCTAAATGGCTAGGGATATTCATATAGTTCCATTTAAAAAAGAATTTGAAGGAAAGGAAGGATTATATATTTTTATTTATAAATATATTTCTTAAATAGTTGCTACATTTTATTTTTTACACCCTCTGCCGGTCCTATCAATCATATCTAGTAAAATATTCGTGACGATGTAGCATCCGGAAAAAATTCCCTTCCTCTTATGTTGAAACTGATCGAATAATGAAACATAGAAAATTGATATTATAAATAAATCTTATTGATAAATTCGTAGTTATGAGAATGATCTTAAGGGATAATTTACAAAGTGAAATTATGTACATTTGTGCTACAATTTTAATTGTTCCAGTGTTCCTGCTTGGGTATACCAATATTAAGTCGGCCAATTTTAGCCATAAAAAGAAGGAATATAGCATGGTGTATTTTAGAGTATCGACATTTTTCACTATATATATGACGGATAGAATCTAGAGGTGTTCCTGTAAAAATGATACTTCATAATTTTTCATAAATTCTTTATTGACTAAACATCAAACAAGGAATATTCACAGCGTCCTTGATTTCGACGTCCAAGATCCACTATTTGTTAATTCTTCGAGCACAGAAGAACCAGTAACTCCGATTTGTATTGTGAGACACTCCGAAGACTACGCGAGTACATCAAAAACATAAGACCGAGACTACTCATTGTGAGTGTGGTTCTGCTCCACGATAACATACACCTACGCGTCTCCAGGGTAACAACGCGGTAATTACCAAGTTGAATTAGAAGCCGCTCGACCATCCACCCTACAGTAAGGATATGAAACCCTTCGATTTTCATGTGTTTGGTTCCCAGAAAAAATATCTGAAAGGGAAGCATTTCAATTCGGACGCCGAACAGAAGGACGATATGAAGGACTGGGTCTCGTCACGGTGACGGGAATTCTGGGAACAAAGAATCTTTCGACTCGCTAATCAATGGGAACATTATGCACATACTTACGGTGTATGCTTTGAATAAAGTCTTCATTTATACTCACAATGTTGTTTTTGAACATTCGTATCATATGATTTTTTTTCCTGTTGGAACTATGTGTGTATATTGCGGATTAGAAATTTAATACTGAGTCCAGATAAATGTAGACACTATATGTATATAATATTTTATAAATCGAGAATTGTTTAATAGTTTTATTAAATTCCTGTGTAATTCCGATATTTTGCCGACCGAGAAATTTTTGGGAGATTTTAACTGGCTTGGGAGATATTAGAAATGTAAAAATTTCGGACGTGTTCGTAAATGGCTTATCTATCTCAAAGGAGATGAAAATGGTGTGGAGTTGAAATCCTCATTCCGATATAACATTTTTAATATTGAATATAAAAAAATAAATCCAATTAGCCAAATTAGCATCTCTCTAAGACGAAGGCTGGCGTTTTGGCATAAGGGTAATGCGTCTTCTCCCTGATCTGGGCATCGTGATTTCGAATCCCGGTTCGGTCATGCGTTCTATCTGTGAGGCGTGTGAATGTGCCCCCCCCCCCTTAAATAGGGGTTGTGCAAGTGAATGTGTGTATCATCTTTATATGAGATAGAAATCAGACTTCCGCCTTCTACGTGATCAGGGATTGGTATTTACCCTCAGAAGCTATTGCACCCCCTTTCAGTGCAACATTTGCATGACATCTGCATTAAGACGAACAACTTTTATATTTGAAGGTTTTCGATAACTGCAATATCTTAGAAATTAGGGTCCAAAAAGGGAAAATTATTTGACCGAGCTCAATTCGATGAAAAAAAGCTAAAAAAGAAGTTCTTAGAAATTAAATATTTTATGCTCTATTTTTGAATTCTATGCTGCTGTGCATTAAAATGCAGTCTTAAATTGGGTTTAAACGTAACTTGTGAAAGCTGGTTTTCAAAAATGAAAAAAAAAAAAAAAAAAAAAAACATGATGAAATTAAATATTTCGGAAATAGTGTGAATGAACAGATCCCCAAAACCGTTTTTGTAAAGCGATAAAACTAGAGCAAACGCCCCATTTTATGTTTATATCAAGATGAAAAGTGTTTTTTTAAAACAGTGTTATTTATTTTAGAATGTAAATTAATAAGAAAACAAAAATGCTCACATTTTTCAAATATAAAAGCCACAATAAAATATGTTAAAAGGTAAGGAAACATATTTAGAAATTTATATATTACACTGAAGCATTTTAGGAATTTCTGTTGTAGTTGTTTCTAATGGCAATTGCCATTGACAAGCTCGCTGACAAATTCGTCAATTGGTAATTAATGCCGCTTAATTATCAATTTAAAGCCAAAGGTGCGTCTTTTGTTTTTAGTAGCGCAAACTAGGGCCAAGATTAGGAATTTGTTCCTCACTCATCACATTCGCTTGCACAACGCCTTTTTACAGGGGGAAAGGCACATTCAGAGATAGAACAGATGAAGAACAACCAAGCCCGAATCTAGAGTCCTGCTACCTCAATGCGGGGGTGCCGGCTTAGGAATTTCTAAAACGGATAAGTTTACTTAATGCAGGCGATAAATCTTAAAATAGCTTAGATAAAACTAATTTTAAAAAAGAGCAGAAATCTTCGGCTCATATGCCTCTAATTTTCCAATTTCAAAGGAAGGAAAGCTGGAAAAGTGTTACTTTTTGAAAAATGTGACAATCATATTAAATTAAATTAATAATATTGCCCCACCAACCAGATTGGACACTATTATGTACAAAATATTTCATCATTAGTTAAGTTTAATTGTATTAACATCACATTTTCAAGCAACATTTGGGCAATTTTGGTACAGACCTCGTAATTTTGAATCCCTGCCAGAAGTCGTGTACTACAACTGAGTTAGCATCCTCGCAGCACGTCATGCTACACCAGCGGGAAGACGTTTTTAACATGCACCAGATCAGCTTACATGAGGGCTCTTCATTGGAATCGGACACCAACCTGAAACCCACAGGTTCCGAAGCCGATATCTTATCACAAGGCAACCGCTGCTCCTTTATTATTGGCTATAACAAGCAAGATAAATTTTTGATTTCAGTTTATCCAGTCAATGTTGTTTTGAAAACAAAACAATATGGATACGTGACAAAACCAGTAGGAGTGGTATTTTAAACTTTCTCCTATATTCTGTTATAAAATTATTTGCAAATCCTTAAGGTATCCGACTACGTTCGAAGGAAATTTTTTGAAAAATTGGATTTAAAAAAAACTATTTATGGTTTTTAGATGTATTATCAATTATAAACACTATAAATACAACCAAATTATTTGGAAATGTAATATATTTTGAGAAAAAGAAATATTTGTAGTAAATTTTACTGAAATTCTACCAAAACCGTTAAACCTCTACACAGAGTTGTAAGACAGCAATCCTATTTTTCTGTGCACACAAGTTATAGAATACAATAATGAATGAAATGAATCAAAATCTAAGAAAAATCTTGAGATGCAAAGAAGTTAAGGGTAAAAATGTACGTATACATGCATTTATTTTCATAAATTTACAACTTAATTTTTCTAAAAACACCTATAAACGATAAAATATTTCACCAACAATAAAAATTTTGGTTCATTTTATTGCTCATATCATTCAAAACATACTATGAAATTTTTATGTAAATGCCTCTGTTAGTTTCAGAGATATCATGTTATCGGTGGAAAACTTTTATAAAAATTAAATTTTTCAGAAAATTGAAGTAAAAAACAGATTTTAGCTGAAAAAAAATTATGACCTGGATGATAGGTCAGGCCTTCTTTTTCCCAGAAAAGATAAACTATCTTGAAAGGAGGAAAGTCTGAACTACTAGAAATATCAATATAAAAAAATATTCGCCAATTTGGTCGATAACCAGTGTTTTTAACGTAGTCGGATACCTTAACCATGTGCCATTGACGAACAGTACTAATCAAAGAGCCTATTAGCTAGTTTTGGCGATTGATCGCGAAGTACAGATAATATAAAAAGCACTGGAGGGTATTTACAGCCCCTTTCTTCTAACCTACTAAAACGAAATTCTGCACAGAGCCACAATTATAGTCACAAAATAGCATATCAAATTTCATATATTTAAGTCATTTACTTTTTGAATTATCGCGTTTACATGTTAGTGAAAATACTGAACTACAAACGGTCAAATCCTTTGCGGATATAATTCAAATTTGGCGTAGAACTACAGTTTAAATGCTTAATTTATGTACAAAATATCATCCATGTAAGTATCTTCATTTTATAGTTATCACGTCAACTTATTTTTGGACAATCAGATAGATTCATTTCCTTTGATTGATTTTTGTTCAAAATTGATAGATTTGGCTGAAGGATCATGTACCAAATTTCATCTATCCAGTTTGAAGCAATTTCCAACTATCGTATTAACAAATTAATCCTGTTAACACATATTAACAGTCGAAGTTCTGGCATAAGGGTAAAAGTTTCCCCATGATGTGGGTTTACCAGATCATGGGGAAAAACCATAAAACAACCACACCCAGATCAAGGGTATGGTTGTTCTGTGTTCTATATGTGAAGTTTGTGAACGTGCCCTTCTATAGAAAGGGGTAGTTTCTCTCTATGCGGCCAGCTGGAACAGAGCGGATGTCCTTTTCTTCACTGGACACGGCCCATTCCTAGCATACCTACACAGATTCCATCTGGCCATCTCTCCTTGCTGTACTGTGGGGAGATAGGATCCCCAATTCACTATGTCACCGAATGCTTACTGACTTTCTCATGGCATATGAGAAAGCCAGAACCACGTCTTGAGGAAGAATGGTACAAGAGAGTTGCATCGAATACCCTTTCATGCAGCAAGATCCACTCCATTATAAACCATATTCACAAATACCAAGACCTCTTCAGAGCTATACAATAACTGAGAGACCAAATTGCCAATCATAATTAGCCAAAACTATAACGTTAAAAGTCCCTTAAAAGTGCAGTTCTCAAGAAGGAAAATAAAACCACAGGACACAGATGAACTCTACAGATTTTGACATTACAGTGATTTTTTATTTGTTGATACATGTCACACAGATGTTCTCGATGTAATTTATCAATCACTTCATTTTAGTTAGCATTCTCATTTCCCTGTATGTTTAACCCATAGTCAGTATTTGTTTCAGTATTATTGTTCCCTCCATTTGATTATTACCATATCAAAAAAATGAATCCAGTCGTGTAGGATCTGACACCAATGGAAATATCTCTGGAGATACCTGGATGGTTTGTCGTCTCTTTCTTTCTTTATTGTTTTTTTCTCTTTCTTCACTTTTTTCCTTTTATTCCATTCTGTGCCCTTCTAACCTGTGAGATAATTTAGTGTTATAGGCACCGGAGGCACAGGATGGCGTTATGTTATGTTATAGAAAGGGGTTGTGCAAGCGAATATGACACATGAAGTAGCTAAGTCCTAGATAGAGCTCCTGGAAAAAAACCAGAAGCTCACTCAATTTAAATCACTGACAGATAACGGACAGCGGGCTTGTAAAATGCCATAAGTCACAACAACAACAAATTAACAGACAGACAACTGCAAAAATGTACTTTTCTTAGACACAGGTATGTCTGAAACGTAGAAATTTATAAAAACCAGATGTTCGATTTTTTGATACTTACAGTACCTTTTTTTGTATATTTCATATAAGAAAAAGTATAAAACAACTAAGGAAGCTTAAGACACCCTAAACTCAAATTCTACAAGATGAGAACCAAATAAATTTTATCTTTATTTTCGCAAGGGCCCTGTCTTTTTGTCAAGATAAAATACCTATAAAAAGTTTATAGTTTGAACACAATCCCAGTTCTTAATCCTAAATGTTCACTTCCCGTCAGTAAATATAATATTGCAGAATTTGTTTCACTCACAGAAAAGATGTTATGTACAGAGATTTACTGTCCACGCTTCATTTCTCTGTCTTTTATGGACTTTATTCGGGTGAATGAACTGTAAGATTTGATAACACTAAAACTTTTTGCTGGAGATCAGTAGTGATTCCAGATTGTTTGACTTTCAGGCTATAGATAAGGAAATAATATTTCCTTAATAAAGCACTGAAAGTATTTTCACAAATTTTTATTATTTCCAGTCCACTTTGGACACCAATTAATTTGCCAGGATTAATGGTTGTTCTAAATACTTTGTGTGACTGTGTCTTAATGGCTCCAGCATAAATTATTTTTAAACTTAAAATTGAAACTTTTGAAAAAAGGTTTTACATTGCATCACTGTACTATGATTTTCCCTAAATTTCTACTAATTATTTTTATTTCATACAATTATATAACTGGGAAGAGCAATGGTAGAGTCAAATATTAGAAATTTAATGATATTTGCTGTTTTTAATAACTAAATATATCTCTAATTATTAGTACAGGAATGTTTCAGAATTTTATATCTTACACTGAAAGTTATTTAATATTTAAAAAGAATTGAGATCTTTATATATTGATTATTAAAAATGTAAAAGGCTAGGATGAAACAATTTCAAAAACAAAAACCATTTGAATTTCGTTTCAACAAAGTTACCGCTGAGAAACATTCGATTATTTTTTAATTGTAAATAAAATATAAACAAATATCTCCTTGGCACACATTTTCCTTCATTAAAATCAAATGGGCCAGTTTTAATTCTTCTTGGGGTCAATCAGCTCGGTTTATAGATCAGGAACACACACACACACTTTGTACATGCAGTAAAAGAAATGACAATTAAATTTGCTTAAAAAACGAGTAATTAAATTAACTGTTTCAATTAAAAGTAAAAGAACATGCATTTTTTTTGTTGCTATTGCAAATAAGAATTGTTCATATCTGTGAAGAATACCCAGTTAAAAAATATTCATAAGTATGCAATATTTTCATAAAATTTTGGGATGAGATACAAAATTTGTATAAACTGAAATGTATGACTTACAGTGTATCCAGATAATCCACTGAGTGATGAAGGGAAAATGCGATGAAATAAAATTTAAAAAAAATGTTTTTTTTAGAGTACATTTTTAGTATTTTGTAGAACTTGACGTTATCAAACAAATCATTTATACATATCCAGGGTCAAGAAATACTGAAAGTTAAGATAGTTATTTTCACAATGGAAATATTATTGAGTTTAATGCGTTTAAAAATTGCTAGCTAAATATTCAAGTATCAGCTCATCTTTAAATATATATTTCGAAATTTAATTAATCTCATAAATGAATGTAGTTACATCTTTTATTAGAATTTTACTACTCATTTTTAATGAAACAGATAACTTTATGTTTGATGGTTAAATCATTCGTATGTTTTTTACTTTTATAAAATACTTTGTTTATTTACAATGAAATTTAGTTTCTCGGAATAACCTTAAAGCTATAATTAGTTTAGTTATTTTAACGTCCCGTTGTACAGCAACGCTAGGGTATTTTGGAATGGATTTCGTAATTTTGAACCACGGTCGGATGACGAGGACGACACCTGAGCTGGCACCCCTTCTTTTCATCACACCAGCGGAAGCAAGTTTGACCTGACAGATTTAACGTGCGAGAGACCCCCTTACATGGGGGCTCTTCGGTGGAATCGAGTCTCGAGCATGAAACCCTCCGGTTCCGAAGCCGAAAGCTTACAACCAGGCTAGCTCGGCCTGTATTTAATATTCTCATAGTGAAATTAACAAAATTTAAGTGAAATTAAAAAATTTCCCCCCAATATGCATCTTCAAATAATATAAATAACAAAAACGGTTAAATAGTTAAAAAATATTCATTACTAAATTACATTAAAATCCTACCAAAAAAGTAAAAAAAATGACGTATACTATCTCAAATTTAAAGTAATCATATGAGAGCATTATTATTTTTAATTCATTATTTCTCTTAATTAATTTAAATCATTAAACAGTTTAAAACGGTTTGAAAGAATCTCGAACCTTCTCTATCGGATATATATATATAGGCCGGGGCAGCCTGGTTGGTAGGGAGTTGAACTCGTTTCCGTCGAACTCGCCAGTCAAAGATTCCCCGTGTGTGGTGATGACAGACGCACGTATAAATATGTCGTGGTCGCAAAGTCCTCCATGTCAAGAGGTACTGTAATACCACCTAGAGGTACTGGTTCAGAGATGATCGTTCTCTGATTCTGGTCTAAACTAAGATCTGTGTATGAGTGAAGGAAAATGCATGGCTGAAGTCCACCCCGTAAAAAAGGTTGTGACGCTCGAGTGGCAAAGTCGTACTCTTGGCCCTAGATGGCGGCACTGAAAAATTAAGAGATGCACCCTGTCAGCTTAAATCATGGTCTTCGTAACATCGGGCTTGTCCAATGACAAGTGTCATAAGAAATAGCACCATATATATATATATATATTTATATAATTTTTTTTTAAATCTTTCCATTTTGCTAGCTATCAAAAAACGTTTTGGAGTTCAACGAATTTTGAAATTTTCCAAATGCAGGATAAAACTGTATTTGCAGGCGGTAGACATTTCAAAAGCTATAAAGTGAAAGCTGACTCCAAAACAAAACCAAATAAAAAGGATTGAATCTCTAATTTATTTTCGCATTTTGAAGCTTCAAGATTTTGTTGTCTTCACCTTTTGAGGCTTCAAAAGCCTCAATCGGAAACATCATTTTCTCTCATGATAAAAAAGAAAGACAGTATTATGGCTGCAGTAGGCCTTATTCTAGCGGTATTCCAGCAAGTAATAAATTCGTAGAATTATTGCTTGTTGTAGTTATTATTACTTGCAGTAGTGAATTATTACTTATAGTAGTAAATTATTAGTTGCTTATCTTGGAGAACAATGAACTTAATCTAGATTAATTATAAAAAATAAATCAATTACTATTACAGTCATAATGAAGGATCAACAATTACATGGATAATGAAAAAACCTGTTCCCTTTATGATTAAGACTAGTAAAGTGACGATTTTTCAACAAAATATTGGGGGCGACGGTACAAACAGACAGCATTATTATTATTTTTATTTTAAATTTCATCACTAATTTTTATTCCCTCTTAACAGAACTAGCTATCTTTCGCAATCAGTTAATTCGCCCAATTTATTAAAATTTTTTAGGATCTTAAACTATTAATATGGAATGTATTTTATTTCTCAACTAAAAAGTATATATACCACAATATAAGGGAGATCTGCTAAAGTTGGAAGAAAGCAATTCTTTTTAAAATCTGAATTTTAACGTTGATAAAATCATGCGAGTATTTTGAGAGAAGTTTGAATTTTAAATTTATCATAACATTAAAAACATTGATGTAAGTTTGTATCAAATTAAATAAAAATGAATCAACAAAATAAAAAATTCTACTGAAATGACGTGTTAAATTTTTTTAAAAATTTCTGGCAGTTTTCTGAGAAAACATAGAGAAAAAACTCCTTTTTGCGTGATAATCATTTGAATGCATTTGAAAATATTGATAGATTTTAGATCAATTTAGTATATCGATTTTTTCTTGTTATGTAAAAGTGATTACCTAACTTCACCGTCACGATTAATGTCCGAAATTTGGATTATTATCTAAATAAATGATAACTTTAACTAAAATAGAGAAAGTGTCATCGAATTAGGTGGTTTGTAATTAATAGATTCTTTTGAATTGAATTAAGAGCGATTGTATAAACGCTGTTACTCATGACGTTTGTCATAGGACCCTAAGGGCAGCATTGTGACTTCTAGCTAATATGAAGATAACACACACACACTCGCCTGACCAACTCCTTTTTACTTTATCTTTTACACACCTTATGGGTAGAACACAGGGTGAAGAACAACCATGCCGGAACCAGGAGTCGAACCCGGGACCAAACCACCGGCCTATAAAAATGTTCAATGAAGTAATCGGAAGCGTTTGTATTGCGTTTGACAGTTATACATAATTTTTAATTTTATATAATTGTCATGCTGATATTATCATCAGAAATCGAAATACTTTATCTAATCGTTTCCCTTGGAATACTATAGGGGTAAATTAATAATCACTTCGAATTTCAGAGACAGTAAATAATGTTGCTTATTCTTAATGATAATATTGGGCAATAACATTAAAAAATGAAAAATAAACAAGAATCTTTAAAAAAATTCAATCACTGATTTATAAAAAACTTAAAACATTTGTTTTGAATAATTTATTTTATAGTAAAACTTTCAGTTTCATAGAGGAGAAAAGGACTCTAATATTAAAAAAAAAAATAACTCGATAACTTGTGATAAAGGAAGCGAAAACACATGAATATTCATTTTGACACATCTTAAAATTTACTATGATTATTTATTCATGTATGCAGTTTATTGAAGAAATATACGAAAAAGTTATAAAAAACAAGTTCTTTTATATGCAGATGAGTTAAAATTCTTTCAACTAAATCAAACGCTGAAACGGCAGGTTTGATATGAAATACTGAACTTAATAATAAGGAAAGAAAACTTGTAAATTTTATTTAGAACTTATTAGAACAAAATGGATTTTAAGCATTTTGGAATTTGAAGCTGTGAACACTATAATAATATTAAAAAAACTTACCTGTCACTTCTCTAGGGTACAAATGAAAAGAAGGATTATTTTACACCCTGAATCTTTTGCCATATATTTCCAAATTTAATTAATATTTTTATACCATATATTTCCAATTTCTGATTAATTTCCAAAGTTTTATCTTATTTCAGCACATATTAACTTCATTATAAAATATTCTTTTATTTCCTGATTCCATTCAATTTTTTTATTTAATTAATTCTACATTAAATCTAAAACTGCTGATGTTAACAAGATCTCACTCTTCGAGTGAAGGAATAAAAATTATTCAACCCAAGCGAATTCTTTTTAAAAGAGAGTTAAGTTTCGCTTGCCTAATCGATGTGTGTAAAGGAATACCTATCAGAATCTTACAGTTTATAAATACTGGGAAAAATATTTTTTCTCCCTTTTTCCCTCTTTTTCGTTCTCTTCTGCTTTTCTGCCTAGCTACAAATAAAAGTTAGTAGCTTGGCAGCTTCTTGTACATAAATTATGCCTTCCTGGGTGGAATAAAATCGAAGTTTAAAAATTAAAAGTATCTTCTCTCTCTGCGGCTACGACTTTACATAAAAATATATTCACATTTATATAAATTCAAAGTTCTTATTTTATAATCATAATTTGAATTCACTCATGTGCTTTTAAAAAATCATTAATCGAAAGAATGTTAATTTGGCTTGTATGTCGTAAGAGGCTATAGGTACGTAACACTTTTACTGCATGTGTCTATATAAACTCCCATTTATGCAAGTACCCTTAGAACATTGGGCAATTTAGCAAAACAGATTTTTGCAGGAGATCAGGAGGGTATGTGATTGTCTTACTGTAAGTTACTGTACACATTACTGTAACATAAGTTACTGTACATTAAACAACTGAACAACTGAAATGACAAATAATTTACAGATTGCTTTAGACTGCTGTAAGTAGAAAACGATACATGATATGTTATTGTAAAAGCTCTCGAAAACACATTTAAATTTGGCTTAATTCTTCTCTTAATTTGGAGACTGACTAAATCCGCCAAAGGATATTCGACAAACTGTGTACTATAATGAATTGCTTGAAAAATAATGCGAGGCAAAGATTTTCCTACTTCGTGTTCCTTTTTGGGTGGTTTTCTATGTTGTTGAATGTCTCTTTGGTTGGAACTGGAAATGATCTAGACTTATTTACTAAATTTATTATAATTATGTTCTTAAAATATCAAAGTAATAAAACGCTTATCAAGCAGCACTAAAACTTTATACATTTTTTACACCAATATTACAATGGAATCAGTAATTTCTCTTCAGTTTAATTCAATGGCAGTTTAATTTTGTCGAGCTCATCTTGCTGTAAGATAAAAGTCTTATCATCAATTACTACTCAAATGATTTATCGTAATCAACTCTTCTTGGCTCATCTTGTTGGAACATAAAGGAATTACCTTCAATTATTAATCAAATGCCAGTAGTAATTTCATTCTACATGGCTCATCATACTGGAAGATAAAGGAATTATTCTCAATTATAATTTGAATGCCAATGGAAATTTAACTATGTCTAGCTTATATTGCTGGGAGATAAAGGAATTATTCACAATTATAATTTGAATGCCAATGGAAATTTAACTATGACTTGCTTATATTGCTGGGAGATAAAGGAATTATTCACAATTATAATTTGAATGCCAATGGAAAATTAACTATGACTTGCTTATATTGCTGGGAGATAAAGGAATTATTCTGAATTAGAAATCAAATACCAGTAATAATTTACCTATTCTTGGCTCATCTTACAAGAAAATAAAGAAATTATCCGCAATTATAATTCAGATGCTAGTGGTAATTTAACTCTGCTTGGCTCATTTTGCTGGAAGACAAAGGATTTTTCCTCATTATTATTCAAATGAGAATGGCAATTTAACTCTTTCTGGCTCATCTTACTGGAAGATAAAGAAATTGTTCGAAATTATGATTTGAATGCCAGTTGCAATTTAATTCTGTCTGGCTGCTTTTTCTGGAAGAAAGAAGTCTTATTTTCGAAAGAAAATATGAAAAAAATCTGTTAAATGACAAATACCATGTCATATGCCAATAAAGTCAATTAATCGAACAAAATTCTGTTCAACATATTATTTAATAAAAATAAAAATTCTGCACTATTCGTAAGATAATACAAGGAATAAAGATTCTACTAGGCGTAGTTTCTAACATTCTTATTTGCCTAATAGAATTAATTTGCAGAAATTTCACTCTTAAAATGATCTGATTTTGCATTAGGAGTTTTAATTATATTCATTGCCATCTGTTAGAAGATTAAATCTCATTTTAAGATTTTAATGGTAGCTATTCTGGTAAGAACCTTATTATAATAGTTTAAACAACTTCCGTATCAACAAATCTACCTCTTTGGAAAGGGATATATTTGGGGCCTGAGCAATATTTGGAGAAACTAATATGCACCGGAGGGCAAATATCCCTTGAAATCCCTCAACAAACTGAGTCGAAAACTTATCTAATTCGATTAAGAGCATCGGAATTGGTCGGTGTCCTGTAACTGAGACCAGAAACGTGTTGCACTTTATTTACTCGGAATTCCCTCCGTTTAACACTTTTCCAATTAAACCGGAGCTGGCATAATGAGGCGGAGAGGAAACTCAACCGTTTAGTGAGTGAGGGAATTTCAGCAAGTGTACCTTTATCTGCGGTAATTTTAAGTGAATTATTTGAAATTCCATTGCTTTAAGTAGTTAAAAGATTTTAATTATTCCGATTTTTTATATACTCGTTTCTAAGAAAGTATTTTATTTTTATAATAAATTAAGTAATGAGTATCTAAGGTCACATACACACAAGCACGAGCGAAATAATAATTTTATATTGAAATCATATGTATTCTAGAGTTTAAGTAATAATGTTTATATTAACAATTGTAAAAATATTATACTTAAAATAATCAGCTACTATTGACATTTTATAGGAAAATATTATTTGTAAATTGTTAGCTCACTTTATATCTTTATTTGCCAGATGGACCTCTTTTTCATGTCCAAAATTAAAAGTACTTTTTGTGAAAAAATCAACTTGTAGCGCTAAATTCATTATTCTTCAATTTCATAATAAACCTAATAATTTTATGTACAGGCGGTACATTTCATATTTGATGCGGGATTGACACAATTAATTTATTGACTATTTTTTTCAGGGTTTGTTTTTACTATAAAGAACATATTTTAGGATAAAACTTTTTAACCATTTATATATTTTTATTTCCATCATAATTTATCAGAGCATTTCTGAATTAATTAAATATATTTGCTATACTTGTTTCTCGAAAAACGAACAAAATCAAATATGTTAGCTTATTAATCCATTTTCAATTCAGAATTAGGATAAGCCCACATATTTAAATTTGAACAGGTACCATGAATAATATACATCAACAACATATACATATTTTTTGTTACAAATTTCTTCCTCTTCTTAACGTGGTAGAATCTAACGAATTTGATAACTTAGGTTAAAGGAAAAGTATTATTTTGAAGAGGAATCGTGAGAAACACGTTGAGTTTGTTTTTAGTTTCTATTCAGTACAATTAATGAATAACGAGAGAGAGGCTACAAAGCCAAAATTTTGATATTTAGAGATAGATTGGATTAGGCATGACGAAATGATCCATGTTCTTTTCATAAGCTAATTATAGGTGCACTTAATGGACGCATTAAAGTGGAGTTACGGTGTGTTGTGGGCATTTCTCCGCGGAAGCCTCTCTGTTACCGGAAACTAGACGGTAACAAATGTTTTATTCTGAGAAACGCTTGTTCTTTGGAAGCAATAACAGTACAATGCGACGCAGTAAAATAAGTTCAAATTTATTACACACATTATTAAATAAATTAAGACCATTACTTTGACTATTTAGCGAAATGGAAGAATTCAAGAAGAAGAGCTCTGAAGAAGAGATCATTCTGCTTTCCTCCTTCTGCTCTCACCTCTTGGAAAGAATAATTCCTTTCATAACTAACTGCCTCTGACGTCAGGACAAAAAGTAACATGCACGAGTCACAATGACGTCAGACACAGTTAGCCGTTAACTCGTATAAATCTGCATGATTACAAATATTACCAACACTTTCACCAGTTCTCTTCCAGCACCTCAGCCCAAAACTCCCTACGCTAGTACTAGCATAGTGGTAAGGTAAGTCATTTGTTAGGTAGGAAACTATGAAACGGGCGTTTTCTGTTTAGTTTTATTGTCATTCAACGACCGTTTCATAGTTTCCAACCCATAATTGATCTCCGACCCACCACGAATTCAAACGGATTAACTACGAAAAACTGAGTGATTGGTCCACCGCTAAAGCAAAACTGGTGGGAACTGTGGTTGAGTCCATATGGCCATCACCGGCCACTATGCCGAAGGGAGTACGCCTCGTTCCCTCGAGTTCCCGTAGGGAGTACGTCCCGTTCCCATAAGTTCCCGTAGGGAGTACGGCCCGTCATCGATGGGAAGGTCAGATCCCTCACCTTTTGTGTACCCACCAAGTTGGTGAGATCCAACCACCATTCCGAGAGCATCTCATCCTCATTTCGAGGGATCATAGTAGCAAGGTAACATTTTCTTCTTCAATAATCACAAGAAACCACTTCATATCGGTTTTTCTGAAGCACGGAATTGGCACATTCAGATTTAATCGTAAACATTACAAAACTTTTGCTTTTTAATCGAATCAAAATGTTCTGTAAATTATTTTACTAATTTCAAACTATTGCTCGACAATTCTATATTAGATTTATTCGCAAATATTCTACTTTCTTGTGAATTCAATGTTAAGTTTCCCATCGCTATTCAACATTTTTTATTTGTGAATATCATTTGAATGTGATCTAGAATCTCCCTTTTGAAGAACAAAATTGTTTACAAATAAGTCAAACTGTTTAAGTAATATATAAATTTGCTATATTTTGTACTTTTAATTTTAAAATGACTTATACATTTTGAATAGTAAATGCTTATATTGAATTGTAAGAATTCATACATTTGAATTTGATTTCATTTGTATACTCCAGCTGAATTTTAAAGCATTTAAATATTAACTCAATGAATATTGAATATTTCAACAGTATTTATTTTTAAAAATAATATTTTACAGTGTATTTATTATTCAATATAAATAAGAGGCTAAGATATTAAATAAGAATGACTTATATGCATAGCATATTTTTCAAAAATATTTTTTCAATATTTCTTATTTAAATGTGGTTAGGGAATTCCACTATATTGTCTGAAAACTTTTTCGTATGCAATTTCCACACATTTTGCATACAAAATAGCTGACTTCTTTTAAATATTTATATGTATAAGAATAATACGGTGAAGGAAAAAAGTTACAGAGGCCTTAAAAATAAATAAAATATGCCAATGCTTAAAGAATAATCTTTTCCCACTTTTATCTCGGCAAAATATTTGAAAGAAATGATTAAAACTTTCATGAGAAGCATCTTTTTTTAATAAATTTCTTTAGAAATTTAAATGATTTGAATTGCAAATTTAGTGTTTACAAATGACGTAGAATAACAAAAAAAGTTTGTTGTTGTTCAGTGTCTTTAATTTTTCGATGAGTTTTCTTGAATTTAAAATTCCTGTTTCGGTTATGTAAAGTTTTTTTACGGCCTTTCTATAAGACTGAGAGTAGAAAATTTATGAAATATTTTACAAAACAATTATTTGAATAGCTATTAAGATATGTGAACGATTCCCTTTTTATTTCTAACAAACTAGTACCAGGCGCGTTGCTACCGCAGAAAAAATAATCTTTTCAATATCGTTTGGAATTTGAAACAGTTATCTATTTTAATTTAAAATGATAGGAGCAATGATATTTATTTTCTTGTCGACAATGAATACACTAAATGAAATTAAAGGATACATAAAGGATAAGTATAAATTGTATTTATTTTATTTTTATTATTCCATTCTGCAAAACAAACATTCATTTTTATATATTAGATTTGTGTATTCTTTTAGAATTGTGAAGCTTGGTGAATGGTAATGAAAGAAACTATTTATGGTATCTCGTGATTCGATTAATATTCGTTTTGAATTCTTAAGTCTAATATTAGAAAATGTGATTAAAATATTTTCTTTTAAAATTGATTAAACATAGAAAACATGTTTATACCATAAAATATTTAATATAAATGAAAAGATAATTTCTTGAAAACTAAGATGGCGCACAATTATTTGTACTAAATTAATTTCGGAAGTTACTGAAAAAAACACACCCGCTAAAATGTTATTAAATTCTTAGTTAAACTTTCAAACCTTTAGGATTGGTTCCCCTAAAACTTTCTCGCACATTACCTATTCAAACTATTACCCCAGAGAAAGACTTACATTGAATTTACATACAATAGCTGCAGAATGTTAAGCTTTAGTTTAGCATCTTTACTGAATCTGTTGTATCCCCTTGGCGAGTTATTTGGCGGTTAATCCTTGCGATAAGTAAATTTGAAAACATTTTTTATTTTATTGTACCTATAACCATCCTGTAACTTCAAGTAATAAGTTTTATCGGAATCGGATTAGTGATACGGCAGCGCATAAGAGACATACAGACAAATATTCATTTTTATTTGTATAGATTACGCATCCACCGAATTTTTTGATATAGTATTAATATCTAATTTAACGGATAAAAAAACGTATATTTAACATAACATATTTATTTGGAAGATCACAGAAAAAAAAAGAGTGCATGTATTAGAAAACAAGAATGTTAATTCTACTGATCTGCTTTGTTATTCTATCTCAAGGTGAAACGAAAGCCAATTCTGATTATGTTAAAAGAGCTCACCTTCATTATTTTTGAAATAAATTTGGTAGTCAATATAATAATCAGAATCCATACAATTTGAATGAAAGAGAAAAGAATGTGTGAGAGTGTGAAGAGAATGTAATTTATGTGAAGAGAAGGTATCTAAACATCTGAGTCAAAATATTTTTTTCAAACCTATATAAACCATTTAAATTGTATGGATTCTATATGTCTATACAGGGTGCGCCAGAGAAACTTACTTATTTGAGAAAACTAACTTAATTATTTAAACTTACTTATTTGAGAAAAGCGGTGAGTTTGGGGGGATTAGACGAATGAATGATATATGGTGCTACTCGAAGGGGAAGTCCCCAAGTTTTTTTCTTCCTCAAGTCAGTTGCCATCATGCTCTGGTCTAAAGAACAACGGAACTTCGCCATCGAGAGCTTCTTTTCTAACGGTCGATCACTTGTTGCTACGCAACGTACTGTCCGCGCTCGCTTTGAAATTCCTCCTCACAGATCCGTTCCTGGGTATTCGGAAGTGTCGCTAAACCCAGAAATGGACATCAACGGACCACCAAAACTCCAGAAAATGTCGAAAGAGGGAGGCAGTCAGTTCTGCGTTTGGTTTGCAAACACGCAGCTGCTTTGGGAGTTTCTGACGCCACGAAACCTTCCTCCATCTCTCTCTCCATCAAGACTTTCCATTTCATCCCTATAAATTGGTTGTTGTGCAAGTGACGGGGCTCACTTTGAAATCCCTGGTTTATGTCGATCGACCACGGACAATAGCTCACCTCAAGAACAACACTCGCCATGCCATTGCCAACATACCGTTTGATATGCTGTAAAGAGTGAACACGAACTTCAAAATCTGACATAGTGTATGCGCAATGGGGGTTGCAATTTAACCTATGTCATTTTCAAAACTGTATGAAAAAAGAATTGGATATTGTATATTGTATTTTAAAATTAAAAAAAAAAGAATTAAAACAATAACTGAAGTACTTTTGCTTTTATTGACCTTTCAAATAAGTAAGTTTCTCTGGTACACCCTGTATAAAAACCATTTTGGTAACTGCCAATTTTGGATTTTTTTACGGAACCATAAAATAGAAATTTTTTTCGAAAGCTAAACAGTCTTCATGTCAGGTTAAGCGAAGATCAGTTCATTTGCTGAGACTTATTTGATTTATGTCTGTTGTATTTGGAATCAAAAATAACAACTATCAAAATGTTTTATGGCTTCTCTCCAAATATTGGAACACCAATTTTAAACTTTTCTTCCATGAATAACTTTAATTTTTTCGAATGTCGACGCTAATTTTATATATATTATAACACATATCGTCATTCCGTACCATTAGAATTGTAATGTTAAGGGTATTTAAGCAGTGTAAAACAGGATGTGGAAAACAAATCACACCACTGAGGATAATAAGTTTTTTTAATTTTCACCAGCCTACCTAAATACAGCGTAATAAAAATTAAATAGTTTAAAATAAAACAAAATAAATATTGATCAGTACTGAGTATATGATACTGAACTGCTGAATTACAAAATTTGACAGATATATGTTGGAAACTAAAAACTAAAACACTAAAGACACAAAAAACACAAAATTACACTAATGAACTTAAAAAAACAATCACATAAACAAAATAGAAAACGGGCGGGGTCGATCTTATTTTAGCCCACCTTTGGCGAATAATAAGAATTTTTTGGCGAAAGGTAAGAATTCTTTTTTCTTAACCTTTTAATTCAAATACTTTCGATTTGGCAAGATTTTGAAAAATTGGCGAGATTTTGAAAAAATTGCCAGAGGTGGGCTAAAATAGTATTTTACCAACGGGCGAATTGTAAGATGACAACAAATGCTGTTTACAAAACAAAATAATGTGAAAAGTGCAAGGGAGAAACGAAGAAATGAGCCGGCCTCCTGGCACTGAGGTAGCATGTCTTCCCCGTGATCTGGGCGTCCCGAGCGTGGTCATGGTTATTATATCTGTGAGTAAAGTAAATGTGCCCCTGCAAAAAGAGGTTGTACAAGCTAATGGGAAGCATGAAGTAGTCAAGTCTTACTCTTGGCCTTAGTTGGGGCTATTGAAAAAAAAGGAGAGGGGCACTAATTTAGGCTGAAATCACTGACAGCCTTTTGTCAGCGGACTTCTAAAGTGCCATGAGTAAAAACAAAGAAAGATCAGAAAGGGAAGAAGCATAGGAGGGGAAAATGTTTGTAAAAAAAAACACGCCTCTATTATGTCTTGAAATGTTTTTATAACTGGGTTCTTAGTTTTATATCTAAACATTTTTTAGTAAATTGAGATATATTCAGAGCTTCTATTCATCTTCGATTCGTTACCAAGTAGGAGGAAATGCTGAAGAATTTATTCGAACATTTTGGGACAAAGACAAAAGTTGTTTACCTTTATCACATGAAAAGGAAAAAAAAGGGTTTATATTAAAAAAATTATAGAAATGTCTTTACTTTTTTGGCTTTATTTCTTTAGGTTGTCTTTACTTTTTTAGTTTTTCACCATACACATATCTAATAATAAATAAAACATCTTAAATTGATGCCATATTTTCTTTCTATCAGCCAGAAAAAAACAAACACTTAACAGATTATGCTAGTAATAAACGCAAAGTTATATAAACAAATATTGCTTTATTTAGTTAACCAGTAGCAATATGAGCTTCAATTTCAAATCCTAATCTGTACCATTTATATGTTCCTTGATGCATTAAAATGACTTAGATAATGACGCTCTCTTTATTTGTCTGCAAATGACGATGCAACAGATCAATTCTATTTGCAGAAGTAATTGGAATCTCTGAAGCTATTTAGCATTTATACGATTTTCTTGATTGGGTATTTGATGCTCCTAAGAAGATCGTTCTCTTTAGTTTTGTAATCGACATAAAGTTGAACTGTTCTAACTCTCTTAGGAGTTGCAACTAAAGGTTCCAGTCACTTGTAAATGATTTAGTTCCGAATGCTAAGAGAGAATCCTGTTCTTTTTCATCCTTTTATGTTAAAGCTTAGGGCATAATCCACTCTGGAATGTAACTAGCAGACAGCAATTGATCCGACTGATCAGGTTTAGCTACATCACGTAATTTTAGTTTAATTGTAAAATTAGGTACACAGCTGACATTTTTTTCGCACGCTGTCGAAGTTTTTGATATCATTAATGTTAGGAACTGAAAATATGTCATTTTGAACTTCCTTTCCTGTATTTTTCTCAATTTCCTTTAGGTTAACTTTTAAATATTCTGACAAAAAATCTTCCTAAGAGAGAATCATGTCTATTCTGTAAAACATACAAATATAAGATACATGATTTTTTTAAATTCTATTTTAACTCGAAATTTATCCGAGATGCAAGAATTTATCTTAGTGTATGACCTGAATGTCTAATCTTATGATCTAATGACCTAAATTCATATTGGTTGAAATCGGCTCTTGATGCCAAATTTTTAAAATTGATTGTTTGATATGCGAATGTATTTTGCTCCTGCATCAAATTCAAATTTATGACAATCATTTAAAATTTTTTTTTGTATAAAATATTTTTTTAAATACCAGCTGCAAATTGAGAATATAAATTTCGACAATTGAATTTACATCAAAATCTTTATGCGTTTTCAGCTGTTTAACAATAAGTTTTGGGCTGTTTGACCTTCCAGCATTTAAAAAGATTTTATACAGACCTTTTTTAACGTGTCCAGAAGATTTATATACTTTGCACTGAAAACTATTTAGATTTTGTCGGTATTGTTTAATAAAGTGCTATTCCCTCAAAGCTGGCACACATTATTTATGCCAAGTTTTTCGAAATCAAACTAATATTTCTTAGAGCTTCTGCTATAATTTAAATTTATACACTTTGTTTTTTGGTTTGACTTTTTATAGGATGTTTTGGGATAAACGCAATAAATAAAAACGCAACGTTTTTTTACGCAATAAATTTTATTGATATCCTTCTAGCTGTATTCAATTTTGATAATCTGGAATTGTCAGTTTGTTAAAGCACAGTGGATTATCAAACTGACAATTCCATTCAAATATTAGAGTACATTTAGGTTTATCTTAAAAAACTTGTTACATCATTAAATAATTTTCGAGACATTTTTTATATTAAAACCTCTTTCTGAATTTATAACTTCCAAAAAATGGATCTGGGAGATAAATTTATAAAGGAGTTTCTTTACAAACCGTAAGTCCTCTGTACCTTACGATCATAAATGTCTAATCAGGAAATGTTGATTCATAGCATCGATTAATGTTTAAAATTGTTCAGCAACCATCATTAATTAATTTCAAAATACACACGCTATTCAAATTTCACACACGCTATATTTCCTATGGTAGCTCATGTATTTTGAATATTTACGGCCACACACACACACACACACACACACACACACACACACACACACACACACACACACACACACACACACACACACACACACACGG